>BGNK01003818.1:0-41311 GCA_003297005.1 Symbiodinium sp. clade A Y106
AGCTTGGCGACCCCTCAGGGGTGCGCCCTGCAGGCTCTGCAGCCTAGCAGAGCCTGCCATGGTCTCGCTGCCGCTCGACGACGCCCGCCTACCCCAACAGAAGTGAGAGGGGTGGCGGGCGGGTTTAGGGATTTTGGGGTTTAGGGTTTAGGGATTTTGGGGTTTAGGGTTTAGGGTTTAGGGGGGCGTTGCAACATGTTTGATACGGGGTTCGGGCCAGAGGGTGATGAGAAAAACCGTTCTTGTCAAACCAATGCTTGAACTGTACTGAACTTAGAACCCCAGCAAAAATTATAATTTTAGCTGTTTCTCGGGGATTAAAGGAACCAAAGATTAAATGTTATTTCTAAGTACCCCTAAGTGAAGATTCAGCGCCCTACTCCAGGTTGGCCCTTCAAAGCCTCTGATATATTCGTAAATAAGATTCTCGTACGCCAAGTAAGAGAGAACATAGAATATGGTAGAAGCCGGCAAGTTGGAACATGACTATCCTCATGCTCTCAAGGTAAAGTGTAACGACTCCTAGCACTCCTTAACCCATGTTCCAACTTTCTGGGGTTCACTAAAGTCGGAGCTATAGAGAAGGCTCATTTTGATCGAGGGCCGACGTTACAGCTCAGGCTCGAGGCTTTTTGGCTCTGCTTTTCTGCTTGGGGTCTAGGGTCCGGGGTTCAGCCGTCAAAGTTTTGTCAGGGGGGTAGAGTTTAGGCTCAGGCCTTAGGATTTAGGGCCTTTAGGGTGCGTCTTTCGAGGCGCCGAGTTCAAGGCTTGTATAGACTGGATTTAGAGCTTGGGATTTGGGGGCTTATTGGGGCTCCGGGCTCAGGGCTCACAGTACTTACAACCCCAACCAAAACGGTGTGAGCAGTAACGATGCAATCATGCCGACAGTAAATGTAACATCTATATCCGTCATGCTGCGACCTAAATGAATTATGCTACGCACATAATATAAATAGTTACAGCTGCCCCGCCCCAAATGAGCTCATGTAGACGGCCCCTGCCTTCCGAAAGTTTGGGGTCCGCTTCTTGCAAATCCTGGCAATGGGCCCTGCTATTTAGGATCCATAAAGTTCCTGTCTGATTTCGGAAGTTCCCCTAAACCCCAAACCTACATCGGATTCTCGGAAATTCCCAGTGGCATCTGCGCGAAAAGCCGCTGTGCCGCCGTGTTGGCGGCAGCGAGGACACCCCTGCCGGCTTGCGCGAAGGACAGCGCCGTAGGGGCAGGGCAGTGCCTGGGTTTCCGGTTTAGGGTTTAGGGTTTAGGGTTTCCGGGTTAGAGTTCGGCTGATAGGAGCGCTGGAGATGTAAAGTTAGACGGGCTGTCTCGGGATCTCGAGATTCGTTGGTGGCTACAGACTTGGTGCAGCCGTTGAATCCTACAATCTGTAAGTCCTAATCATGTAATATCATATCATTTTGTATCATATCATAGAAAATCATACACTATGATACAATATAACCCACTATGATATGGTAAAGCATAATATAATACAACACAATACAATACAGTATAATATGATATAAGATAATGTAATCTGATATGATATGATATAAGCTAATAAAAAATATAATTTAATTATAAGTTTTGTTCAACTGTTACCGAGTGGGGGCAGTATCTAACCTGCATCTGTGCTACCGGCTACACTATGGTCTGCAGAATTAACAACAACATTCCCCCGATAGCTGCCTATATACTTGCAATCATGTGAAAGTAGAACATACCCTCCAAATCCAAGCCTAATTACTAAGGGTCAGTTACAACTATATATGCAACTGTATTGTATCTGCAAATATATTTTATATGATAGTAGGATAGCATGATAGTACTAGTATAGGATTGTCTCCAGACCCTCTTCTAATTGCACCGGTCCCCATATGAGCGCTCGAAGAAAGTTCTGTGACTGAGGAGCCGGAGTTACCTTAAACCCTAAACCCTAAACCCTGAACCCTGAACCTGTAGCGAAGAGTTTGATGAGTGTTGATGGTACTTTGTAGGCTTCAGGGCCAGGGAAATCCAGCCCTTAGTAACAGTTGCTACAAGGGAATATTGTAGGTATACTATTGGCCGAATACCCTAAACCCTAAACCCTAAACCCTAAACCCTAGACCCTAAACCCTAAACCCTAAACCCCAAACAGTTACTAGAGACTTTGCAAGTCACTGTGTTCTCGATGACCCCTTTAAAGATACAGTTACCCTCTTTCCTGAAATTCAATTCCGGTAAAGAAACTCCAACATAAATGATCAAGGGCATAATTTTGCGGTACATTATACCATAGTTATAATCCGGAGCCCCCAAAATAAAAGTACTATATTAAGCTCTAGGATCAAGAGGCAAGAGGCTTTAGGGCTCTGCGGCCCAGGGTTGGGACTTGTGGCCTTTGGGGCTTAGGGAGTAGAGCGTAGGTGCCGGGCTAGAATAGGGTGTTGAGGTATATTGTAGTATCTTTACAAGGAGGACCCCCACGGACTAGTTTTTCGAATTATTCCGACCCCTGTTTTTGCCGGCTGTGAGGTTGAGGGCTAAGCCAAGGCCGCCAAGGCGCACCACAATTCGCGACAACAGATCTTCCGGGAGGTCCTCCAATGCGGCGTCCGGGTCCATGGCCACGAAGGTTGCAGGCGCATGAGCTTCAGCAGTTTTCGGGATTTTGGGGGGGCTTTATTGAACGAAGGTGCAAAGATGCTTCGCAGTGGGAGCTCTAGAGGTTTATGAAGGGATTCTTACGGCTTCGACGCTGAAGACGGGTTTAGGGTGCAGGGCTGCCCACTCTTGCACGACGGTAACAGAACGTGGCTGACGATCGCAACTCCCTGGCACCACGCAAATTCCGAATTCTTGGGCCGATGCGGCCATCAGGGGCAGAATCTCAAAACCGACGTCGAGTTCATGGCTGTGCTGGGCAGTGCAAGGTTCGTTGATCATATCCAAACATAGTGAAGATGACTCATGTATAAAATCCCCCCGGTGTTGAAACTGATCTTTCGAACGAGTTTCTAGATCATGGGATTTACAGGCTGCAAATAGGGGTTTAGTGAAGGCGTGATTTATATAGTCCGAACCCTAAACCCCCTCAACCCCCAATATAGCGATCTGCATTATTGGAATTGGGTGTACAAGGAGATACTTCTAAAAAACTACTCCGACCTCTCACCCGAAACCCGACCCTACATCCCGATGGCCCCAGCCAGTATACTGAAAGACTCCCCCCCCTGACAAGCCGACGTGCTCAAAGTCGACTGTCACTTTCAATGAGGAGTTTCCAAATCAGGTTTAGGACTTATAGGGTGTTGAGGATTAAAATAGGGCTTTTCAATATGAGGTTTTTGAAAATGAGCTTAGAAGGGCTCTCGATATGAAGGGTACCCCTCAATGGCAGCATGACCCCTAATCTGATTAAGGTTTTCCCGGGTGGCCATAACGATTGATGGTCGAATAAGCTCCTGGGCTAGGAACAATGAAGAAGTATGTCTACGGTATAGAGGAATAGTGAACGTGATTTAAGACACACGCATATTGCTTGCCTAGAGGGTATTGGGCAATCTGGCTGCAGAAAGAACTCACAGCTTCTCTGAGGATCTTCTGGTCCTCAATAGCTTCTGGGCGTTAAGTCTAGGTCCAACTGAAGAACGCAGCCAAAAACAGGTGTCCTACCACTTGGACAAGGTCCTACACAACCCTTGATGAAGAAACGTCACAAAACCTCTGTGGAACCTCGTGATTTAAACCTAAACCCTAAATCCCAAACCCTAAACCCTAAATCCTAAGCCCAAACCCAGAAACAAGTTCACTCGGCCTGACTCTTCCTCCAGGCGAGGTTGGCGATGCCATGGCCAAGCGAGCACCCGAAACCCGTCAACTCTTTTGCGAAACCATAGTAAAACCAGCAATAATACGAATAAATATGGTTATGGCAACTAAGAAGAACAACAGTAATAAAGATAAAAGTAATGATAATGAAAAGGAACCCCCTAAACTCTAAACCCTAAACCGTGGAGGCTACTTAGCGTTCACGTGAGGCTTCTTAACTAAACCCGAGACCCAGAACCCTAAAGCCCGAAAGTTTTGGGGTTTCGTGTGCAAATATGGGTAAGATTCTACTGGATGGAGTTATAATCCATTGCAACCTCCACCCTTGCACTTCCTCAACACTAAGCCCAAGGACCTAAACCACTACACCCTCACCCTAGGCCCTGAAACTGTATAACGGAGCTGAGGGATCGGGTTTCCCAGGCAGAAGTGGAAACGCTGCACGGCTGCTTCGTCTTTGACACCCAACTACAGGGTAGTTGGGGTTTAGGGGTTTAGGGGTTTGGAGTTTAGGGTCGAAGGTAGAGGCTTTCAATTGGATGGGTTTCACCCTGCTTTCTCTTGGTTGAAAACTTATCCCGGGGCCCCAAACCCTTTACGGTTTGGGAGCGGGGGATTAGCAAGTCTTGGGTCAAGGGCGAAAAGTGAAGGGTTTGAGGTTTACATGTAGGCGTATATCTGCCTGCTTAAACAGAGCGGACAGTATGGAATGCTGACTAGGTAGACGAAGTCGGATGGTTGTATGTTGTCACAGAAGGGATCCGTCTTGCTGGTGATTATGAACGATTATGGTACAGATGGGTACGGTTACTGTCATCACAATTATAGGACTGCTTTTGAGTCTCAACATTATGGCTACCAAAAACATGAAATGCCGGGCTTGGTGCCCTTGCAAGGTATTATTGTCATTGTTAGTGTTACGACATTAGCACTTTTCCGTGCTATTAGCATTCTGGTTTCTATTATTCCGAACGCAAGTATTACTAGTCGTATTGGTCCGAGTGTCATTACTAGTAGTATTGCTAGTATGATTGTTGATGTCATTTTAGTATTCGTTATTCGTATTCAAAACGTACCGTCATACAGGAAACCTCCGAACAAGTCTGAAAATTCTGAAATCAAGGTTTGCGGAAGCTGTGCCAGCATCTCCCAGTACGAGCCCTGATCTTAGTATATACATAAACTACTGGCGACTAGTGTAAACAAGCGCAACTGTCGTCATTAAAGATAGCGTCGTCATAAAGTCATAGCCATCGTCACAATCACGACTGTAACCGCAGCAACAACACAAACAATAAAAAGAACAAACAGCATGTAAATCCTAAAGCCCTCACACCCAGAAGATGCCAGGCCTCTGAGATCAGAGATTCGGCCCCTTGGTTTCATGCCCGGGCTTCTTAGTACAGGTCTCCAGGCTGAAGGCCTCCAGGGTATTCGGCTTAAACTCGAAGGAGTTGCCGGGTTAAGCTTTCAGGTTGTAATGCGGCTTAAGAAACTGGGCGGCCGAACGTAAGCCCGACGGATTTCCAACATTCGGGTCTTAACGCTGCATTTGAAGTTCTCAAACTTGAATCAAGCGGTTTAGAGTTTAGGGTGGATTTCCAGTTTAAAGTTGGGGTGCCAAACCCTGACAAAGGCCGAATTGAACCGGGTAAACACCGAAACAAGGTCCCAGCAAGTTGTTGAAGAAGGTGCGCGGAGCCTACTACATGACAGCTGCACAAAGGCTATGCAACTCTCCATAGCATTTGCCAAATGTTGGTTTCTGGAGCTCCGATGACAAGCTCTTAAACTTGTCTAGTGTCTTCGCGAAGCATACCTTCTTCTTACTGTGATGTTGACGCCGCAAACCCGGCTTAGCGGCAGTTGGTTTCTCAGCATGTCTATATCTGCAGGGATGCGAGCTCAAGCCAACATAGATGATAGATACCAGCGAGCTGAACATTGCGTCCACATCCATCCTTGTGCCTAAACATTGGCACCCGCGTTGGCGGGGGAGGGCGGGCACATGTCTCAGATAGGGACGTGGGAAGGCAGCGGTATGTGGGGAGAAGTGGGAGCACGAACATTCAAGCATGATGCACCTTCTGCAGATCTCCACACCGCCACCAAAGACTCTGGCTGTGGCCTTAAAAGCATCCACCTTGCAGTTGACTGCGATGTTTAGAACGGACGCGAAAGGAACTCTCAATCCCGGCTCCAGTCTCGCGGGGCCTTCGGTTGTGGGACTTGCATGCCTTAGGGTTTACCCTATGCTTCCATGGACCTTATTCTTGGGTCCTTAAGAGGTCTAGGGCCCTAACTATAAGGTCCTTGGAAGCATAGGGTTAGGATTGGGGAAGGTTGAGGCCTTAGCCGACCATAAACCGCGAAAGAAAATGAGACGGGCAAGGTTGGGTTGGGATTGCTGTGACGACTTCTGCGCTCAGCGGGGCTTTAGTGTGGCTGCTGTGTTTGCCTATTTTCTGGGCAACGTTGCTCAAGAACGGGTACTACTTGCATTGGGGAACTCTCACTGCCCCATGCTAACCAGCAACACAACTGCAACAGAAGAGCCAATACACGTATTCCAGATTGCACTTATACATGCAATGCCCCTCAACCCTACAAAAACCGCAAGCCCTGAAACCCCAATTCTCCTCAAGACCCTAAACACCAGCAGCAATGCCAAACACATCAATCAGAGCGACTGACGAATCCCATCAAGCCCACAAGTAAGCAATTCTTGTGAAAGTTTAGTGGAATACTGAAGCTGATTTGCGACATGCTGTGCAATTGAAGCCTACTTGTCGAGTATCCTGGGGAACTAAAGGTTAACCTTTGGGAGCATATTGGGATTATAGTACCCCGAAAAGGTTCAAGGTTACCTACTCTACTACGGCGACTTATAGACCCTTACAGTACCCTTACAGAGCCCCCACGCAGTACCCCTAAACGGTTAGAGGTTACCTACTCCACTACCGGGGCAGGGTCTAGGGATCTCCTGGTCTATCCGGGGTGCACCCCAAGAAAACCTAATCCTGCACCTTTGCAGGCCAATCAAACCCTAAACCCCAAACTCTTAAGCTCCAAACCCTGACCCTAAACCCTGAACCCTAAAACCCCAAAGTCTTAACTTAAGCCCCAAACCCTGAACCGCAACATCTTGCAGCTCCAGGCCCAAAGCGGCTGATGCGTAGTTCTGCTGAAGCTCAGTTTGAGCTCCTCTTTCAAAATACCCGAGTGCCAGGCGCGAGGCCACCCTCGAAGCAACCTTGCCAGAGCGGAGACTTCGGGCTTAGGGGTTTTAGGCTTATCGGGTTTTGGGGTGAGGGTTTAGGGGTTCAGGGCGCAGGGTTTTTCAGGTTTTTGGACCTTCGGAATTAAAATCAGGCTTTGTGGTATGTCACATAGACTATCATTCCAATGAGCCCTGAGAAATAGCGTTGCTAATTACTCAGACCCATACACTATAGGGATTTCACGAATCACAAAGGGCTGCAAAGTATGTGTTCCAATTGGTTTGGCAAGATTTGTGACATGTGTCTAGAGTAGTTTTGGGATCTCTAATGTGCAAAGAACGACAAGGTTAGATACTTCGACGGCTTCTGCAATGCCGGCCGTGCAGATTGGTTGAATTCGAAGTACGGGATGAAATCGATGCCGCGATAGTGAATTGGAAGGCATCCTGAGCCCCCTAAGAAGATAAAGCAAGCGCTGGGTTTCGGAGGAGCCTCTTGAACGTGCTCTCCGAGCTTGTCGGCGCGTCTCCGGACCTGCGCAAGTGGGTTCCTAAACCCTAAACCCTAAACCTAGGGTTCTGTGAGGGTTCTTTGAGGGTTTTGTGAAAGCTTCCGGCAGGGTGATTGGGGGCTCTTGCGCTTTTGGCTGGTATGTTGTTCGGTGTAAAGGCCTTTGTGCTTCAGAGGGTTTCAGACCGATCCATGGGGTTTCGAAAGGACTTCCTGAGGACTCACGAGGCTTTATAGGGCTTGTAAGCTTCTTGGAGGGTGTTGTCATACAGTTATTAGGGCTTGGGGTTTAGGGCTTGATGAAGTCTTTTTGGATTAGTAGACCCGGAACCCGAAACCCCACAGCACCCAAGGGGAGCTGGAAGGCTGCAGAGCTCGATGAGACCTGCGCCAAGCGTCCGCAGACCCTTCCTTCCAGGCTCAGGGTTAGGGGAAACCCTGAAACCGTTCTAATGTAGGGTGCCTTCATATTTAGACTAGGGTTTTGGGGGTTCCTTGTTGTAGATATATTATATGCCCCAAAGCCCTATTCCACTGCATTAAGCCCTTCCCAAAATCACTTCGAAACATTAAAGGCTACATCCTGCTGCAGCGTGGAGATCCTTGCCTTCAGCCCCCGGGCTCTCAATCCTGCACCCCTTAGACCTTTAAAGCCTAAACCCCAAACCCCGTCCATGTGTCCCCCCCGAAACCCTAAACCCTAAACCCCCCTTAACCCTAAACCCTAAATCCTAAACCCCCCTAAACCCTAAACCCTAAACCCCCCTAAACCCTAAACCCTAAACCCGAAACCCTATAAACCTAAACCCGCCTAAACCCTAAACCCCCCGAAACCCTAAACTAAGGCGAGGCGCTTCAAGTGATACAATCGCCGAGCCGCAGCGAAGCACACCCGGTGCGCAGCCCTGCCTTGTGCGTAGGGCCTTGAACCGGCTTATGCGATGAAGATTACCCTAAATGCTTTGATCAAGGCAGAGCAAACATCAAGGCAGAGCTCCCCAGACCAGCGTAAACCCTCCATCAAAGCAGGGAATCCTTGAAACGGCCCTGGCCAGGGCAGAGGGTCTTCTTTAGTGTTAGACTTCAGGCCAAAATCCGGTGTTTCTGTCAAAACGGTCCTGGCCAAGGCAAAGCCTTCCCTCGACTTTTTAAAAACAGATGTTCGTGGAACGGCCCTCGCCCAGGAGTTGCAATGCAATTGCTTGTGACAGATCCGACTGCTACACATGCTTTGCGCAAAGCCTTTTAGACTGCAACACATTAGTACTATCTGCTTGTGGTATTGAAGATGATCTGTTTCACAGAGCTCCCTGCTAAACCCCCACATCAAGGCAGAGCTCCCCAGGGCAGAGGGTTNTTCGTTGGCCCGTGCCGGTCTACGCCCTTCACGCCCCAACGAACCTCTACCTCCTCTCACCCCGCATAAATACATACCGTACATATATGCACACAAGGCCTACATACATACATTCATGTGTACATATATACATGTATAGACACAAATACACCCACAGATATGCAAGCACAAACGAATACCTGTGTATATACATTCTACGCATGCGTATTACGTTACTAATGGCAACCCATCGGCACTGATGCACCCAATATGGTTAGAACCAAAAGGTAGTAGATAAGAATGAACACGAGGGTTCCGCTCAGAATGGAACCCTAAACCCGAATAGGTCGAGGTTAGGGTGGCTGGGGTGGGAAAACGAGCTACGCATAATGAGTGCAAATGGTGAGGGCCGGCGTTAAAGCAGTATCGGAAGCCGGCCCGTGAAGGATGCGCGAACGGACACAACGCACACCCTATACCCTAAACCCCCCTAAACCCTAAACCCCCCGAAACCCTAAACCCCCCTAAACCCTAAACCCCCCCAAACCCTAAACCCTAAACCCGAAACCCCCCGAAACCCTAAACCCCCCTAAAGCCTAAACCGCGAACCCTAAATCCGAACCCGAAGCGTTGAGAACCGAGCCTCAGAGACAGACGTGGCAGCATCCTCCAAGCAGCCTTCCAAGGGATGATAACCCGAGCTTCCACCATACGGCTCATGGACAAAATCATGGGCCTTATGGGCAGGGCAGCCTTTACAGCTTGGCAAAGGCTCTGGGTTCGGACAGTAGGTTTGGGGGTTTGGGTTTTGTCTTGTCAGCGCCATGCGCGCATGTATGACGCGCGCTTTGGCGCCTGCTCTGCCGGGTCTCGCAGGCTTTTGAGGAGCTTGTGTTCGTTTTGCCCGTAAAGCTGCTTAGCGGCATATCTACGAGCACGGGAACTGCATGCCCTTTCTACGTCCGTGGGCTTGTATTCTAGAGGGGATGACAGAAGACTATGTTATGTAGCAATTCTTCCGGGGAGGAGCAAACAATGTTGGCAAGCGCTTTGATTTGGAGCATTGGGACGTTGTTGGGGGGAGTTGTGGTTTGAGTGCTTGGTTCCACGCATCCCAGTTGCTCATCCTTTTGAAGATTTGGGAGTTTCCGAAAATAGGGGGACCCTAATATAGTACCCAAAATAGTAGGATCCTTATTATAAGGACCCCCCAAGGTAAGGTACCCCTAATTTTCGGAAACTCTAAACCCTAAACACTTTATAGAACCCTTATAGATCCCTTTAAGGACCCCTTTAAAGGAACCCTAAGGTACCCCTAATTTGGAAACTCCCATTTGGGTCTGCAAGGGTCAGAGCATGTAGGCCATAGCAGAGCGTAGGGATCGCAAGCGAAACGCTTGGTGCTGTGCCCTACAGGCCCTGGTGTGCACAGCCATCGAGGGTCAAGAGGGGAAAAGAAGAGACCAGCGTAGCTCTGCTTGTGCCGAGCCATAGGAGTCTCCGTGTGCCCCAGTGACTCCCGTCCTCTTTGAGCATCCGGCTACACCATCACGCCAGCGCGTGCATGGTAGCGGAGCCCTGAGGGGCTCGGAAGTGAAGCTTGCAAAGACCAGGGACCTACGACAGCAAGGCGTTTGGGGACCCCTTGCTGAACAACACCGCCGTGATGGAGCTAGGATCCTCTAAGTCCAAGGACGGAGTCCCAGTCTGGAACGGAGAGGCCTCGAGTTACCAAGATTACGAGGAAGCAGCGCTCCTTTGGGAGCAATCTATAGCGGTTCAGAAGCGCTACCTGTGCGGACCACGCCTTGCGGCAGAGCTTGGGGGCTCAGCTAAGAGGTTGGTGGTGGGCAAGAAGGCCAACTGGCTATCCCATAACAATGGGGTAGCAGAACTGTTGCAGCACTTGCGGACCAGTTTGGGTCGCCCACAGGTTGCCGAGTTGACCGATCACCTCTCCAAGTACTTCAAGGGCTCCCGGAAGAGGCCGACCGAGGGCATGAATGACTATATTACCAGGAAGAGCGAAGTGTACTTGAGGGCGTGCCAAGCGTTGAGACGCGTGGCACCTCACCAAGGCCGGCCCTCGAACCATGCTCCTCGGATGGCGAGCAGACGCAGCAGCTGGGACTACTCGGAGTCTACACAGGAACCTGTCCAAGAAGCCGAAGCAGCTGAGGACAATGCGGAGGCATCGACCACAACAGCTTCTACATCAGCCTGGGAGACAGGAAATCACGATTGGAACCCCTACTGGCAGCACAGCTGGTGGGGCACCAATTGGCAGTGGGGATACCAATCGTATGGAAACAGCTATACAAGCTGGTGGGACACGGCACGCCATGTCCCCGATGACCCACTACCTGATCTTCTCCCGGACTACGTACAAGGGTGGTACCTCCTTCATGACTCCGGTTTGGACCAGATGGCGAAGAACATGATCACCACCGCCGTGCAAGGCGACTTCTCGTTCGCTAAAATAGCCCAAGAACTGCGAAATCAGTATGGTGATGGGCACCAGAAGCGGGACTACCCGGCGAAGAACGCGGGCTACATGGGCGAGCACCTCGACGAGGACTTTGACCACGACGCCGAGACCTACCTGGACGAGGACACCGAGGAGATGGACCAAGAGGAGGCGGCGATGTGGAACGAGGCTGAGTCCGATGCTCAAGAAGCCTTGGTGATCATGCAAAATGCGAAGAAGACGCTTCGGGAAGCGAGGCAGAAGCAACATGCGGTCAAGATGGCACGACAGTACTACAAGCCAAGCGCAGGCGGAGCTCCCAAGGGACGCGGCCGAGGTGCTGCGGGGCGACCGCCGACCGATGATTCGCGCATGACTTGTCTGCGGTGCGGAAAGGTTGGACACAGGGCAGCCAATTGCGATCTACCTCCTCTACAAGCAGCAAAACAAGCCGAGGACCAAGGCAACTCCTCCTCCTTCGTCTGTTTCTCGAATGCCGTGAACCAGGCTCTGAGAGTGGGCCTGAGCACTGAAGAAGCGGTGGCTCGGGGAATGGCGGTGGTGGATGGAGGAGCAACGAAGACGCTATCCTCGATCCAAGCTCTCGAAAACATCATGAAGATCAATGTACGCGAAAAGGGGCACAACGGGCTCCTGGAGGTGAACTTGGAGGACAGACCGGTCTTCTCCTTCGGCAATGGTACCCAGGACCAGTGTTCCTCGACTGTGAAGTTGAAGCTTCAGGCCGATGATCGCAGTGGAGCTCTACGAGTTCACTGTTTGGACAAAGGAGGCGGACCCCTCCTATTGTCAATAGACGCTCTACGCCGCTTAGATGCCATTATTGACTGCCGTCATGATCTCATTTGTCTCCGAGCCTTGGACCCTCATAGGGTAATCAGGGTGGAGAGATCCCAAACGGGACATCAACTCCTACCGATGACGTCGGATCTTTTTAAGAATGCCCTGCACACCAGCCAGGAAGTACCGAGCTTGGCTGAGTACGTTGCAGCGAACCCATAGGGACAACTCCTCCGTTTTCCAGGTCCCGAAGGAAAAACGGAGGGCGACACTGTGGGACCAGGGGTTGTAGACGCTTTGCAGTCTAGATCGGTAGGCTTTGAGAGTGTTCCAAGTACAAGATGGGAGAGTATGGTAGTGATTCTTTTTCTGCTGAAGACATGAACAGCATGACACGGCAGCTGCAGAAGCCACAGCGCATGACGGTTCCCTCGGCATCCGCAGCCACGACTAGTCTCAATTCGACGGGGTGTAGATCTACCAGTCCACGCGGTGGTGTGTCTGATACCCATGGCGAACCTCAACAAGATGACGCGGGACGAGCTGAAGAACGAGCTCGGCAAACTGGGAGAAGTACCACCAGCAGCATGGACGCGCCTCGAGATGAAGGCAAGAGTCATGGAACTGCGGGGCGACGAGGGGACCTCCCTTCGTTCGCCGCTCCAGGAGAAGACCAGAGAGCTTCGCAAGGCGGCCAAGAAAAAGGCGGATCTCATCGAGTTCTGCCGGGAGCTGGGGGTGGAGCTCAACGGCAACGAGACGATGGCGGTCATGGAGATGAGGGCCATTCGGAAGTTGCAGGCGGAGTGTCCAGCCAGCCCCTACGACCATGTGGGATTCGGCAAGCACAGCGACAAGAGGTATCAGACGATCCAGATGGAGTACGAGGAGTACGGCCGTTGGGTCGTTCAGATGTTCCGCGAGGACCCGGAGGGCAAGGACACCGACCCGCGGTTGCGACGACTGGCCAAGTGGCTGATCGAGCAATCGGCCATGACCAACGAGCCGATGGTCAAGGCCAGCACGGCCCGGAAGCCCGACCGGAAGTCCAACTTCGGGCCAAAGCCGCGGACGATGCCACCGAGCAGTATTACATCGGCACCGACAGCGAGCAGTTCGGAGGGACCAACGGAAGCGATGGTTCAGGAGCAGAACCGCCGTCTGGATCAGATGGCCGATGTGATCGAGATGTTGCGCAGCGAGCTGACGGCAGCTCGTGGGGAGCCGCCTCGCAAGGGAGCCGAGAAGAAGAACGACGATGCGGTCATGACGGACGGCTCCTACAGCATGGTGTCGTCGAATACCACTCCGGAGAAATGAGTTCTCCTGACGAGGGCGATGGAGAAGAACTGCCTCCCATCCGTAGTGCATCCCAACGGCTGGCTGATCAGCTCAAGAGGCCAGATCGGGATGTAAAGATGCCTGGGGCACAGGCTCGGCGGCTGGAGGAACAGTCGTGGAGAGTTGTGCCCAGCCTTTTTCAGGATTTGGTGGGCCATAGACGTCCACTGCTGATGGAGTGCAGCCATCGCCCAGATAGGTTTTTGACTGAGACTCTTCGAGAGATGACTGGAAAAGAGCAGAGTGCGGTGAACACGCACCATTGGTCATGTGAGGAGCTGAGTGGTGATGCGGGAGTGCGTAGGATGAGAGAGAGACTGGAGAGTGAGAGTCCTCAACATGTTTGGTTTAGCCCTGCGTGCGAGGCCTTTAGTCCCTCACAACACGTGCACCAGAAGACTGATCAGCAGCAGAAGGAACTCGGAGAGAGAAGAAGAGAGCTGGTGAAGCAGTTCGTAGGCATGTCATGCATCGTGCATTTGGCCATCCAACAAGGGATTCATGTGAGCGTGGAAATGCCAGCCAAGAACGATGCTTGGCGACTTCCGGTGCTTCAGTCATTGCGCAACAAGTACCAGCTGATGTTTGTGACGGCTCAGGGTTGCACGTTAAATCAGCACAACAGCCAGGGGTTGCCTACACGACAAGGATGGAGTGTCCTGACAACGCATCAGCGGCTTGCCCGGATGTGCGATCTTCCATGTAGGTGCGGTAGACATGTGGCACATGGGAAACCCGAGGTACAGGCGACCATGGAGGTACAAAGGTGTCCTAAAGAGTTGGCGCATAGGATCTGTCATGCTATCCAACAAGAAGGCTCGCACCATGAGGTTGTTGAGGAGTGTAGTGGGAAAACGCAGCTCATGGAGTCTTTCGGTGAGGGAGAGTTCTGTGCGTGCATGGATGTGAGTTTACCTTTCCAGTCAAGGAAGTGTGCGATGTGTGTGTCAAGTAGATGTAGGACTCTCAACCTCCCCAAAGAAAGCCCTGAAAGTGAAACCCAAACCGAAGACCCTGAAGACCCGGTGATGGAGTTAACCGAAAACCAGGTGGAGGCGGAAACGTGTAACTACAGCCAAGAAGAAATCAACTCATTGGAACTTGAGGCTCAAAACTTGGAAGCCCAGAAGGACTACCGTCATTGCATTTGCCAAAGGTTCCTTGAGAAGCTGCCCAACAAACCGAGACAACAGCATAGGGATGCTATCGTGGACAAGATTGGCAATGTGATTGTCATAGGAGCGTATGCCCATGGGAACCACTACGGTATCACTCAGTGGACTAGGAAGCTTCCCCGGAGTAGTCGATACCTCTTGAGCTACATGAAGTACTGGTCTCCTGAAGCCGTGCATTGTAGTAGCTTGTTCATCAACAAGGATAGTGTCTTTCGAATGCACAAGGACAACCACAACCAACCCGGAAGCATGAACTACATTATAGGAGTCACTCGTTTCCAGCAAGGAGAGATGTGGATAGAAGGACCTGGCTCTTCGCCAGGATGTAGAACAGTGTACCGAAAGGACCCGAGTGGTCATCAGCTCGCGGGGCATCTACGCTCTGTGAGACAGAAGGTGCTTGTCTTTGATGCTAGGAAGTGGCACGAACCACAAAAGTGGCATGGACAACGGTGGTTGGTGGGAGCGTACACCAGTCGAGGTTACGTACATTTGAACCCCGAAGACAAGCAGTTCCTCAAAGAGCTAGGCATGGTACCGCCTCCGGCGACCCCGCCTCAAGGCAGGAAGGAACAGGCCAATGCATGTGAGGAGGAGGCAATGGCGGGGGAAGTGAAGAGGAAGGAGATTGAGGAGATAAAGAGGAAGTTGTATCTCTTACACGCCGCGACAGGTCACGGAAGCACGAAACACATGGTTGAAGCCTTGAAACGTAGGAAGGCTAGTCCGTTGGTGTTGCAGCTGGCCCAGGAGTTCAAATGCTCCATATGCCAGGAAAAAGGCAAGGTGCAGCCCCGGCAGGTGGCTTCATTAGAACCACTACCACCAAAATTCCACACGATCTCGGCTGATGTGGGCCACTGGGTGCATCCCGCCACGGGAGAGCACCAGAACTTCATGGTGATCATTGATGAAGGGTCTAGGTTTCGGATGGCGAGAATTCTGGTGAAGGGTCAGAAACAAGCCCCCACAACCGCTGCCTGTACGAATTACTTGCAGGAGGGATGGTTTCCGGTGTTTGGGAAGCCACGAACCATTCGCTTGGACCCTGCTGGGAGTTTCAGATCAGGAGCCTTTGAGAGTTTCTGCGACCGCCACAGTATATATCATGATGTGATACCTGGAGAGGCCCACTGGCAGATTGGCTTAGCTGAACAGTCGATTCAGGGGCTCAAGGCTTTGATGTCAAAGATGTGTGAGGCTGACCCCACTACTACGGCTGAGGAGGCCTTGAGTCTTGCAGTGTCGGTGTTCAACCAGAAGGAGATTGTGAGAGGGTTTTCTCCGGTTCAACATGTTCTAGGGATGGCCCCGGATGCTACTGGAAGGTTTCTCCCCCAGGAAGGCAATATCCCGGAAGAAGTCATCCTCAACCAGCCACGAGCCACGTTCGAACAGGAGACACAACGACGAGCTGAAGCCGAAAAGGGTTTAGCAGAGCGGGTGGCTAGTCAGCGAATTAGCAAGGCCCTGAATTCTAGGACGAGGCCCCACAGAACCTATTACCCAGGTGATTTGGTTTACTTCTGGCGTACTCAGGAATCAGGCAAACACAAGAAGCAACCGGGAACCTCCCAGGGTAGATTTCTAGGTCCGGCAAGAATTCTGGCCATGGAGACTAGGAGAGAGGTCGACGGAAGCAGCCGACCGGCACACGCCATCTGGTGTGTGCGAGGGAGAAGCCTCTTGAAATGTAGCCCCGAACAGCTTAGGCCGGCTAGTGAGAGAGAAGAACTCTTGGAAGCCTTGGGGCCCGATCAAACCACTCCCTGGACGTTCACGAGAGTTGCGGAGGAAGTAGGTGGGAACAGCTACGAGGACATCAGCGAGGAGAAACCAGATGAACAGGAATGGTTAAGGGCCCAAGACCCCCAACACGAGTCACCACCGTCACGCTTCAGGATCAGCCGCAAACGACCTAATCCCAGGGATACCGAGGTGGCCGACCCCGAGAATTGGGAAGAGGCCGATCATGAGCCAGGACAGCCCAGTAACATCCGCCGGACAGCAAACTACGCAGGACCCCGGGTTTCGGAAGTTCAGGGTGAACGTTGGTGGGATAAGGTTCATGAGTCAGCATGGTCCGCAGAGGAGTGCGTGTACTGGAATGACGCTCAGCATGCTGTTGAGATTGAGATCCCACTCCCTGAAACCAAACGAGGCCAGGAAGGAATGTGTAGGAACATGGAAGGGTACTTCATAGGAGCCCTGAAACGACGTGCCGTGGAGGTTAGTGAGCGAAGGCTTAGTGAAGAGGACAGGGCGAAGTTTAGAGAGGCTAAAGGGATTGAGGTTCGTAACTTCATTTCCGCCCGCGCCTTCGAGATCCTCCCTCCCCACCTTCAACCTGATAAATCCCAGGCGATAGGCATGAGATGGATTCTTACGTGGAAGGTGAAGGATGACGGAGGAGTCAAAGCTAAGGCCCGTGCCGTTCTTTTGGGGTATCAGGACCCCAGCTACGAACATCGTTCCACAAGTGCACCGGTCATGACTCGTCAAACCAGACAACTCTTCCTTCAACTGGCGGCCAACAAGCGTTGGTCCATAAAGAAAGGAGACATCAGCGGGGCCTTTTTGCAGGGGAGAGAGTACCCCGACGACCTCTTCTGCATACCCTGCCCGGAAATATGTTCCAGTATGGGAATCCCAGAGGGATCTGTGACAAAGCTCAAACGTGCATGTTACGGATTGGTGGACGCACCATTGGAATGGTACAAGACCATAGCTGAGTACTTAGAGAGCATAAGCCTGGTGAGACTCTGGTCTGATGCTTGCGCTTGGGCACGGCGACCTGGTGGCCCTGGCACGCCCATTCGGGGCATGATCACAGGCCACGTGGATGATTTCTTGTTTGGAGGATCTCCCGAAGACAAGGAGTGGGCAGGGATCTTAGAGAAGATTAAGACTCGCTTCAAGTGGGGTGATTGGGGCTGCGACAACTTCATTCAGTGTGGGGTTCAGGTTGAAACGGTTCCGGAAGGGTTCGCGCTTTCACAACCTAAGTACTTGGAGACAGTTGCAGAGATCCCTTTGAGCGCACGGCGGCGTAAGGAGTCAAAGGCTCAAACATCGGAGCAGGAGAAGAGCCAACTGAGGGCTCTCCTCGGGGGACTCAGCTGGTACGCCCAGCAGACCAGTCCCCACCTCTCGGCGGATGTGAGCCTGATGTTGTCTCGAGTAGGAACTTCCACAGTTGAGGACATCACCAAGGCCAATGTTCTTCTCAGTAATGAACGTGCTAGGAAGGGTCACAAGATGCTCATACAGAGGTGCGACAATGATGACATGCAGTTCTTTGCTTGGGTGGATGCGGCTAGTCAAAACAGGGTTGATGGTGGTAGCACACAAGGTATCCTGATAGGAGCTGCCTCGTCAAAGCTCTTGCAGGGTGAAGTTTCCACAGTGAGCCCCATCAGCTGGCATTCCTGTCGTATAGACCGAAGCTGCCGAAGTCCGGGAGCAGCTGAGACGCAGGCGGCCGTGAATGGTGAGGACTGTTTGTTCTACGCGCGCTACCAATGGGCGGAGATGTTACATGGTCACGTGAATCTTCGTGATCCAGCGAAAACAGTGCAGCAAGTGGGCGGATGTCTGGTAACAGATAGCCGCAACGTGTACGACAAGTTGCATACGGAAATGCTAGTGATCAAAGGCAAGGAGAAGCGATCGAACATCGAGCTGCTCAGCTTGAAGGAGTCCCAGATGACGACAGGACTGGTGCTGAGGTGGGTGCACTCGGAAGCTCAGCTGGCGAACTCTTTGACAAAGAGCGGAGGGAATCATGAAATGGACTTGTTCTACAAGATGAATTACGCATGGCGGATAGTAGATGATCCAGAGATGAAGTCAGCTCGCCGTCGTAAAGGAGAAGGATTGCAGCCGTTACAGCAGCAACAATCAAAGTCTCAGCAGAACGAGATACAAGGGGAAGACTTGGAACATTTTTAAAGTCGCCGGGGGGGGCGGCATGCAAGCGAAACGCTTGGTGCTGTGCCCTACAGGCCCTGGTGTGCACAGCCATCGAGGGTCAAGAGGGGAAAAGAAGAGACCAGCGTAGCTCTGCTTGTGCCGAGCCATAGGAGTCTCCGTGTGCCCCAGTGACTCCCGTCCTCTTTGAGCATCCGGCTACACCATCACGCCAGCGCGTGCAGGGATTACAGTGGTGCAGAATATGGGAGTTTCCGAAAATTAGGGGTACCTTGGGGTTCCTTTAAAGGGGTCCTTAAAGGGATCTATAAGGGTTCTATGTTTAGGGGTTTCCGAAATTAGGGCTACCGTATTTTGGGGTCCTTACAATAAGGATCCTACTATTTAGGATACTGTATTGGGGTCCTCTATTTTCGGGAACTCCCATATGTATAGTTTCGGTCCCTTTTTGGGTCCCTATTGTAATACGGCACCTATTATTTAGGGTTTCCAAAAAGGGAACATAATTTTGACAACCACCCATGTATAGTTTCTATGTTTCAGTGAGCGGCGGCTGTTGCACACTAACCTGAGTTTCTTTATAGGCTTCTTCAGCTAGTGAGGCCCTGTGACGAAACGCGATTTCGCATGCAATCATACAGCCCAGGTACTCAATATCGGAACTGCAGATCCATCTCTACAACTGAGATTGCTTTTTGCCTCTGCGTCTTTGACCAAAAGTTCGGTTTCGGACGAATTCAAAGACATTCTGTATTCTGCTGCTCCTTTTTCACGTGCCGCTAGAAAATGGTTGCATCTGCGCTGTGGTCAGCGCTAGTAGTAAAGTATCGTCCACGTATTCGACATCATAGATTGGCCTACCCTCCGACCAGGTGTTACAGGGAGTACCTTGCGCGTGCAAGGTTTGATCCATATCAAGAAGGATAGCCGAGAGGACAAGAATAAACAGATAAGGGCTTAGTTGGAATCCTTGGCGTATACCAGCAGCGACGATACCCTGCGTCGTGGTCATATCGAAGCCTTGTACAATAAACATAGGCTTCGAGTATAAAGTGCAGGTTGGGGCATTGTGCCTCACAATACCACAACCGAATTGCTCAAGCGCAATCCAATTCGGCTGGCAGGCGTCGTTTTGCTTCTCAGCGGCCTCCACCAGCATGACTGGATCTGGCTGGGCCTCACCTCCCCGGACTTGTGCGTCCAGCATTTGGCACAACAGCGACAGGTTCACTGTGTCCGTCATTGTCAGTTGTTGACATACACGGCAATACTAAGAACATCTAGGAACCCTTCTGCGTTTTTTGCTGGCTTCGGGATGTCCTATAGATCTGATCTTCGCATCTTAGCAGCTCGAGCTCGCCACTGTCCCCGGACACCAGTCCAAGCTTCGGAAATGTTCGAAACAATCTACCCCAACTCAAGTCTTATTTCCCATTCATGACGGTGTCCAGCTTAAAAACCGCCTGCGGAGGGCAGTGTGATTACAGGGCTCCGAAACGTTTAAAGGTCCGTCTTCGACTTTTGCTGAGTCCAAAGCTGAGGGAGGTGTGTAAGATTCATGCTTACGCAATGCAAGATAGGGGAGCGAAGCCCTAAACTTAAACCCCTAAACCCTGAACTCTAAGCTCTAAGCACTAAACCCTAAAGTCTAAACCCCAAACCCTCAACTTTAAACTTCGGTGTTTTTTATATTACAAGTATAGACGGACCATCAAAGGACCCGAATACAAGTCATTCAAGCCCCCTATGTTAAAACCCTGCAAGGGCCAAGCCTAAACACTGGAATCTGAACTGTAAATCTTGAATCCCCAAACCCAACACCCCGATTTCTGCACCGGGAACCCTTGAACCCCGAAACACGCACCCAGTGTTGAACCCGGAAGTTTCGGAGCCACTCAAAGTGACCCGGACGAACTCCGGTTCGGTGTAGGGCTCAGGGTTTAGGGTTTAGGGCTCAGGATTTGGGGTTTAGAGTTTAGGGTTCTTCCGGGATTAGAGTTTAGGGTTTAGGGCCTAGAACTTATGTAGGGGCTCTCATGACACAATAGGGCATTTTACAGTGCGATTACACGCATGGCTAGAATCAAACACTCAAGGAATGGTTTATACTAGTACTTGTTCAATCTTCGAAACCCAAACCCTAAACCCAAACCCCTGAACCCCAAGCCTTAAAAGAAACCCCAAACTCTGAACCCCAAACCCAAAACCCATTATATTATACATATAATAAGAAGCCCCCCAAAATGGTATAGGTAATTATTTAGGCCCCTGTATATTAAACCCCCAACCCTAAACCCCCCAGGGCGCTCCTTCCAGATCCTCCACGACGTTGCTCTGCTGCGGCTTCGTCGGCTGGGGCGACGCGGCCGCTCCTTTAGGGCGTAGGCTTTAGGGTTCCTTTAAGGGTTTCTTTAAGGATTACTGTAAGGGATCCGTAAGGGTACTATAAGGGTTCTAGGGCTTTTAGGGCTTAGGGTTTAGGGTCTTTTGGCTGAGGCGTTGAGAGTTCAGGGTTTATGCGTTGAGGGTGTGGGGTTTAGGGCTTAAACCCCTGCACCCCAAGTCGCAAAAAAAACCCTGAGCTCTAAGCCAACCCTCTGCCTGCAAGCTTTGCACATCGCAACCCAAAAGCTCCTGTGCGATTTTACGTTGTTCTATCAGAATTTCATAACAGTGCTGTAAGGGTTCGATAAGGACTTCTACTGGGATCATATGCGGTATTATGTTTGTTGGGGGGGTTGTATACAGGTTCTAGAAGGGTTTGCGTTTAGGGTTTTAGTTTTAGTCCTCCGGGGTTCTACTCGTCGTGATATGTAAAGGTACCTTTGTTCCGACTCGGTGGCAGAATAGAAAGGGTGTAAGGCTACTATATACTGCAGCATACTTCAATCCCTCCTTAAACCCAAACATCCTGCAATCCTAAACCTCAAAACCCCTCTCCACAAAAACAAAATAGAATCCTAAAAACCCTTCAAGCATTCGCTCAGAATGCCGCCCCCTGCCACGCTCAACTGACGGACCCCGCTCTGAAACTCAACGGCCTCCGTCGCCGTCGTCGAGAGCCTGGCGTTTAGGGTTTAAGGTTCTTTATGTGGACCCTAACAGAACCTCCCTTTTTTTATTATGATTTCCTGACAGAACTCTGTAAAACGGTAGGCCACTTGGGGTTAAGGTAAGGTTTGGGTTTCAGGAATTAGGGCTTGCGGGCGCAGGGGTCGAGAAGGTTGGCGTCTAGAGTCTGGGGTTTCGAGCCCCGGAAACCGGGTCTAAGGCGATGTCCCAGCATTTCATGCCCAGGGGCCCCTCCATACCGTAATTAGGGAGAGAAAGCATGGGCTCCCTTTTCTTTGGAGTCCGGGCCCAGTTGCAGATAGCCTCGAAAACCTCGCCTCTTCAGGGAGCATATCTGACAATACTTACCTCTGGTTAGTAGGGAATGGAGGAATGGGGTACAGTTATAACTACTATTACTACCATTCTTCCAGTCCCTACTAACCAAAGGTAGGAATAAGGAACCGTAAAGGTGTAGGCTTTTAGGATGAATCGGTGGGGTTTGGGCTCCGGGATGTCGGGTTTGGGCTTCGGGACATCGAGCTCTGTCCTTCTCTTCGGTCTCTCGTAGGCCGTGGGTCGTAATGTAGATCAGCAGGGATCCTTTAAGGGTTCTTCTAAAGGGTTCTATAAGGGCTATTGTAGAAGTTACTACACGGGTTTGGAAAGAGGTCTGAATGACTAGTATAAAGTCTTGGGGCATACTAGGTCATAGCTATATTACGTAGAGACTATAGGGGGATAGAACTTAGTCATCTAGACTGTCTAGTAGATGGAACATCTTAAATCAAAAAACGCTTGGACTCCAGACCTTTAGTTTAAACCGCCTCTCGTACTCCACGAGGATCGTAACGGTAGAGCCCATACAAGGCGAGGGTCTGGTGACCAAGGGGCAGGGAACACTCTTCTTGCCATCCATGCATTTGTTGCCAATAGCAATGTATGCTTACCGCTACTGTTGCAATGCTTGTTATTGCTATGATCGGCGTCATGACTATAAACACTCTGCACGGTTACACTACTATAATTTGTATACTTGCTTCCTTGGCTGTAACTCTCTCAACATTGCAATAGTCACAGGATCCTTGTCTGTCCGACTGCAGTAGGTCGAGAATGTCCCAGCAGCAACAGGCTATCGCCAGCTTCGGAGCCTCGAGCCTCGAGATCCCCACCGACACTTTGGTCGGCACCGGCCTCCAACAAGAGCCGGACGATTTCCACATCCGGACGATCTGATTTGATTGCCAGGCCGAGCGGCGTGTAGACTGGACCACCTTTGTTGCTGTCTGCATGTGCCTCCAAGAGAAGGCGGACGACCTCTCTGTGCCCTTCGTTGGCTGCTAAACCCAAGGGCGTGTCCCCTCGTGCCTCGGAATGCCCCTCTGTCTCCGCCCTCGCCTCCAGTAAGAGCCGCACGACCTCTGCATGACCCTCTTGAGCTGCGACGCGGAGCGGCGTGGCCCATCCGCAGGCTTTGTTCTTGTCTGCCAAGGCTTCCAGCAGAAGCTCTACTACTCGGCCGTGGCCAGCCTGCGATGCCAGGCAGAGGGGCGTCATGCCCAGGCTTCCGATCGAGTCGGGATTTTGCGGCAGCATGAGCATCTCCTCGACCCTCTTCTCTTCACCGTCCCTGGCATACCGGCCCAGTAGACCCACCTGCTGCTCGGAAGCCCTGCAGAAGTGTAGCAGCACCAGCTGGAAGTCCCCCAGCTCAAGCTGCAAGTCATCCTCGAGATCTTCGTCATCCTTTAGCAACCTCTGCCTGAATCGTGACATACCGCAAAGGCTTTCCAGGCGAGACTTCAGCTTCCGCACATTGCCGATGATCTCCACTTCCTCCCCACGGAGGGCCATGAGTTCTTCCCCAGAGGCTTTGAAAATACGCAGCGCCGGGTCCGAGGTGCCATGGCTGCATGCCATGTATTTGAGTACCACTCTTCTATGGATCAACAAGAAGCGCCTTCCGCCCGGCTAACCTTCATGCATATATACCTGATAAGGTACACCCTAAGCCCTAAAACCTAAACCTTCTCAGTCCTAAACCCTACAAACCAAACCCTTAGGGTTTAGGGTTTAGGGTTTAGGTATGACCTTATAACCCCAAACCCCCGATCCTAAACTCTATGGCCGTAAACCCTTAAGCCCTAAAGCTTATAAACCTAAACCCTTCTCCGAAAGCCCGAATGCCCAAGCCTGAATACCAAGGCCTCAGTATTGAGCCACGATGACTGGAGCTCAGCGGCAGCGGTTGCGACAGCCAGTCAAACTTCTATCGGAGGCTTACCTGTAGCCGAAAGAACCTACATTTTACGGCTCCTCATCATGGATTCTATAAAAGAAAATATGTAAATATGATATACGAAGAGAACCCAGAGAGCCCAATACCCTTTAAGGCCTTGAGGAATACGGCTTAAAACATAAGATGAAAACCCTCATATTCAAGGTATATTCCTCAAGCAAGGGCTATTGGGCTCTCTAGGTTTCTACTTGGAGGTTCAGGGGTAGTTATAAGTGGGGTTATAAGTCCCCTAATATGGGTTATAAGTATAGTTTCCCTACTTATAACCCTACTTATAAGTACCCATGAACCTCCAAGTAACCCACAAGGCATCTGAAAGGGTTTTTGTCTGGAACTCGGGTTCAGGCTGCTAGCGGTTAGCGTTGGTCAGTATCCCCTCTACTTGGAGGTTCATGGGTATTTATAAGTAGGGTTTAGGGTTTAGGGAGTAGGGTAACCATATTTATAACCCATATTAGGGGACATATAACCCTACTTATAAGTAGCCATGAACCTCCAAGTACCTGATCAATCTTTACTAGGCAGACTCGAGCACTAAGCCCTTAACCCTAAACCAGACACCAAAAACAACGTATCAAATCCGTTAAACCCCTATCAAAACTGTTTAAACGCCTGCAAAATCCATGACTTGTCTCACCGAGGGCTCTCCTGTGTTCGGTTTCTTGGTTGCTGCATTCCCTGGCCCCAGCAATCAGGTTTTTGAATTCTGACAAGTCGAGTCAAGGCCTACCAACTCAGCTGTTGATATTCTGCCTGCGCATCAATACCGTGACTGCTTCGGTTACTGCTGTCGACTTTTGCTACTGCTGTTTCCACTGCTTCCTAGAAAAACACCCTAAGTTCATATGAGGAAAATTACTATAAAATCTATAGACCCGTTGAATAATACAGACCTGTAAACAATCAGCTTGCTTTAAAACTAGCTAAAGCCCTACGGTACAATAACACTACTACAAACCCGACAAAACTCGCTAGCAGTCTTATTGAGAGAAATAGGACCCTGTTCAAACCATTGAAAGCCAAACCCAAACCCCAAACCCGAAATTCTAAGCCCGAAACCTTGAACCCCTACCTGGCGAACAGTTGATTTTCAAACGTTTGGTGATGCCCCCGTGTCTCGCCAAGGTCCCTAGAACCGCTCTTAAAGGAGCCCTTAAACCCAGACCTTCCAAAACCCCTTAATTAAGGAATATACCTTAAATCATATTAGGGATCCTACCATAATTTAAGGTATATTCCTTAATTAAGGGTTTTGGAACCCTAAACCCTAAACCCTAGAACCGCTCTTAAAGGAGCCCTGAAAGGAACACCCGAAGGCCCGAAGCTTCCGCTGCCTCTGCCGGCTCCGAGCCAGCGCCGCTTTCGGAGCCGCTGTCGGAGGGAAGCCCGAGTTCCTGCGTAGATTACTATAAGGGTTTAGGGTTTAGGGTTTAGGGTTTGGGTACTATAAGGGTTCCTTTAAAGGGTACTATAAGGGTTCCTTTAAAGGGTACTATAAGGGTGTAGAGTTTCCGAAAAATAGGCGTGCATCACTTTGCTTGGAGGTTCATGGGTACTTATAAGTAGGGTCATGAGCAGGGTAACTATACTTATAACCCATATTAGGGGACTTATAACCCCACTTATAACTACCCCTGAACCTCCAAGTGGGTTTTGTGTCCAGGGTTCCTCTTGAAGGTTTAGAGGTTTAGGGGTTTAGGGTTTAGGGGTTAGGGGTTTAGGATTTAGGGTTTAGGGGTTTAGGGGTTTAGGGATTTGGGTTTTGGGTTTAAGGTCCGAGGTTGAGGGTTGAGGATTCGGGCTGGAGGATTTAGGGTTGAGGGTTTAGGGTTTAGGGTTTAGGGGGGTTGAGGAGGGTCGAGGGTTTAGGGTGGAGCCATCATGGCGTAAGTAAGGTTCCTTCAAAATTTGGCGTTTAGGGCCTAGAGCTCCGTGAATTAAACGTTTCAGTAAGGGTACTGAAAAGATTGAAGTACAGAAGCCTTAATGACTACGTTAGAGGGTCACCGTCAGGGATAGTATAAAGGTCTGGGTAACTCGCCCTTTTTGTGCGGCTGCCTGGATATGGCTTTAACAGTGTCTTCTAGTGTTCAGAGAGGGTCTCCTATGATATTAAACCCTAAACCCTAAACCGTCTCGGTGTCGTGGGCTCGGGGCGAAGGTCTCTCAAGCTTTAAGTAGAGGCCACAACTAGACTAAGGCCTCATGGGCTTTGGTGATTCTGTAGGGCATCCATAAGATTTGTGTAGGGATAAGTGATGAGGATGTAGGGCGGCTTTGGGTGTAGAGAGCCTTGTTGGGTTGCACACGGCTTTTCTCAAGGATTTATAATCCGCGAATGAGGTTCCATAATCTTCTATAGTCTTCAGAGCTTAAGCGCTCTCGCAGGGGTTTTTTTAGGTGTGGGCTTGGTTCGGTGTTGCATATATAGCAGGGATCTACTCAGGCCCACCCTAAGCCCTAAACCCCGAATGCCTCCAGGAGGGCTTCCGCGTAGCCGTGGGATGTCCGATTTGCTGCCTGGCGACATTCTGGAGAGGTTGGAGTCTGCCCTGTATCATGGGGTCGGGGCAGGGGGGCTAGGGGGCCTTAATGCCCATAATAAGGACCTATATAATAAGGCCTATTTAAGGAAGTATAGTCCTCTACCCCCCTCCCCCTTACCCCTTTTAAGGTCTCTATGACTGTAACAGGAACCCTTTAACATGAACCCTTGACAAGGAACCCTTAAAAGGAGCCCTTGAACAGGAGCCCTTAAAGGAGTCCTTAACCCTCAAAGGAGCCCTTTAAAGGCCTGAATATGACTCCTCCTTTTTGGAAAACCTTATTGAGGGAGAGGCCTCGGTGTAATCAGAAGTCTTCATTAGGCTTTCGGGCTCAGGCTGATCCGGGTTTAGGGTAAACCCTAAACCCTAAACCCCTAAACCCTAAAACCGAAGCCCCTAAACCCTAAACCCTAAACCCAACACGCCTAAACACCTAACCCCTAAACCCTAAACCCGTAACCCGTAAACCCTAAACCATTCTTTTCATCCCAGAATCATAGGATCCATCTTCATAACTCATAACCTTGGTAAACAGCGAGGCTCTTCAGCTCGATCCTGCATGGAACCTTGGGCTCCAACAACCCATGACCGCACGACCCGTGAAACCCTAAACCCTAAACCCTGAATCCTAGATCCTAAACCCCAAACCCCAACCCGAAACCCTAAACCCTGACCCCCAAACTCTTAAACCCCAACCCGAAACCCTAAACCCTAAACCCTGACCCCCAAACTCTTAAACCCCAACCCGAAACCCTAAACCCTAAACCCTGACCCCCAAACTCTTAAACCCCAACCTTGAACCATGAAGCCCTGATCCCTTTCGGGTTTGGGGCTCGGAGGGTCTCCGAGTGTGCCGGAAGAGTTACCTTAACCCCATGTAACATGCTTAGGTTCTTTCTTTAGGGTTTAGGGGTTGAGGGTTCAGGGTTCAGGGGTTGAGGGTTTAGGGTTTAGGGGTTGAGGGTTTAGGGTTTAGGGTTTAGGGGTTGAGGGTTTAGGGTTTAGGTTTTCCTAAACCCTAAACCTTACGTAAGTCCTTTAAAAGGCAGGTACTTTGGGGCCTCCTCCTTGGGCGCAGTGCTTCGTGCGGCGAAGCTCTGGGACCTTTGAAAGGCTTCTATTGGGCACTGCCCCCACCCTGTAACAGTCTGTACTAAGGGTCATGTTAAGGGCTATCTGTCTATCTATCTATATATACATACATCTTTCTACATTGCAAACATTACCCAACTGTTACACAGTGGGGGCGGTATCCAAGGTTTCTAACTCATAGTGTAATGATTTAGCATGTTAGCTAGGGGGCTTTATGTGGTTATGACCTTTGAAAGGCTATTTGGCATTGAGGTGCGAGGCTTAGCGTCTGAAAAATGGGGGTGCTATGAGGAGGGGGTTCAGGCTCACGGTTTAGGATTCGGTGAGTGGCGTTTAGAGGCACTACGTTCCTGGTGTCATCTATCTATCTATGTGCGTGTATGTGTATGTGTATGTGTATGGAAAAATATGCTATTGCAGTTGCTGTCGTGGTTGTCGCAATAACGAAGCAAACATACAACAGTGGCAGCAACACTGCAACAGGTGCACTACTGGCAACAGTCGCCATCGTAGCAACAAAAGTGTAACCACGAAAGCAAGACTAACACGCTGTCAATCGAAATAGCAATAGAGACTGGCTCATGCCAGCGAAGACCCTTGCAGAGAAGCAAAAGCACGATGCCATCACCAGCATCAGCATACTAAACCCTAAACCCTAAATCCTAACCCTTAAACCCTAAACCCTTACTCCCAACAAGTGTAAGTAGGTTGCTAGGCCGTCTCCGGCTCAGGGCAAGTCTGCGCGAACATCTGAAGGAGCAATGGCAACGAATATTGCACAAAGGTACTCAGCAAGTACCATATGTATAATAAGGAACCCCCCAAATAATATAGGTAATTATTCATGTCTCAAAAGTATAGCACGCAGGAGACGGGGGCCCAGAGGCATGGCTACCAATCTCATCCTGCTCAGTCGTCGCTTGCACAGCCAGACGATCGTGTTAGCTATCAGCACAAAATCCTCTATCCTCCCCTAAACCCGAAGCCCCATCACGAAAGTCTACAACCCCCACACCCTAAACCCTGTCTACACCCCAGAAAAAGTACCGGGGCCCCAGCAGCTCGGTACCTGGGCCCAAACCCCGCAGTCCAAACGTTTTCAGATTTGAAGCTCAAAGTGTTGGGGTTTAGGGCTTCAAATTCCAGCTGCAGGGTCAAAGGGCTTAGGGCTCAGAGGTTGAAGGATTTAGGGCTCAAGAGTTTAGCTGCACTCGCACTGGATGTCGAAGCGGCAATTCAGCTTCAACAGGATTCAACTCTCAATTCAACCGGACCACCTGAGAACTAACACACCCAACAAATTGCCAAAACACTCTTGAACTAACGGGAAAAGTTAGGAGCTAGAGTGCATCAGACACCGCACGTGTCGACCTTGCAATGCCCTCCAAACTGCTCCCATGTCCGGTTTCCTGTTCAAGATCAGCAGCGTCGCATCAGTATTGGCCTACATCATGGGTTTCGCTGTTTTCGGCAACTCCTCTAGAGGCCTCAACCTATCTCATGTAGCTGTCTGTTTCTCCGCCGTAAGGCTGGATGTTTCCTCGCAAGGCCTCAATCCGAGAGGGTTTCAAAACCCTGCCATTCCGAGACTCTATAAACCCGAAACCCTAAACCCTAAACCCGAAACCCGAAATCCTAAACCCGAAACCCTAAACCTCCACCAGGACGTGTCAGGCTTTGAATTTCAAGTCGTGTACCCTCTGTGCCCTCTTTAGACGTTAAAGATTGCTGCATCCTAGTACTTTTGCAGATGCTCGAGGCATGCTCGTGTTGTTAAACTTGTATGTTCGGAACCACTGAGAGCTTGTGTTTCTGCCGCCTGACTGAACTACTCCTGAAAACTAAACCCTAAACCCACAACCCCATAATCCAAATCCTTGTAGACCTGGTTTGGAACCATTATAAGAACCCTGACAGAACCCTATACACCTTGAACCCTAAACCCTTAACCAAACCCCGAAACCGTAAACCCTACACCCTTAAACCCTGGCCACCCTCTCTCTCTCTTTCTCTCTGTCTCTGGCTTTCTCTCCGCCTCTGCGACTTCCCCAAACCAGCTGGGCGCCGCGCCCTGCAGCTGCCCTGACGCCTCCTCGCACTCATATATATATATATATATATATATAAACATATATACATATATATATAATGTGACAAAAAGGCCGCGATGACTACATGGTTTGGGGGTTTTCTACACTGTAACTACGGCAAAAAGGGGACTTTCCGGCTGTAGCAGCAATATCGAGAGGCCTAAATGATTATATCGGTTCCGGTGCATTTTATAGTGTAACTATTGCATGTAGGGAGCAAACCGGGATACCAATACTAAAAACTCAGACCTCTGCATCAGGGCAGCCAGCTCGTCTTCAGCGTTGAAGTCTTGAGGTGCAGGTCTAGTGAGCTGAGGGGTTTCAGGCCTCAGAACCAGAACAATAACCAGAATAAATAAAAAAACATCATAATCGTCATAACAACAGTCGTATCAACATAAGTATTGATACCCTTATCATTAGTTTTAGCATTATACATAGCGAAACCCTGGCCCTATAACCCCAAAGTGTTAGGATTCAAAACAGAGATATCATAAAGACCCTGAGTTTCTCTATCAGATTCATACACTAATGTAGGAACCTGATTAAGAAACCCTGGGCCTATAACCCCAAAATAGTAGGATTCATAGAAGGAACCCTTATAACGGCCCAAGGTTTCTTAATCAGGCTCCTACATTATGCGTTATCACCGGTTGTCATACTATCATTATACGTACTAGTACCATATCATTAGTAGTTCTTAGTATTACATATAGAGCCGGGCTAAGGGTCAGGGCGGAAGGTCTTGGGCCTGGCTTCCAGTTCGGGGCATAAAAATTTAGACTCTGGGATGGTTTAGATACAAGTCGCCAAAAAAAATTGAATGCCACATCCCAACCCTCAGCCCGGATCTAGGGCAGCGAACAAGTATGATCAAGGGGTAGCGTCTCAACAGTTTCCGTTTTCCCAGGCTTTGCATTTGGATCTGGAACCCTACGGTAATGAATCCCGCATTACCCAGACTAAGGAATATACCATCATTCCTATCGTTTAGGGTCCTTAAGGTAATGCGGCATTTATACCATCAACAGTATCATTCCACTACCGAAAAAGTCCCGGCTCCGAGCCCTAAGCCTATGGGCATGGGCTTTGAAAAGGGTGAAAAGGCTCTACAAAGTGGTTTTGGAGGTGTTTCACGGATGAGGGTGTCTGATTTGAGGCTTAAATACAGAAGCCCAAATGGTTGAATTACTGTAACTATACTCCATGTGTGTGTATATATATATATATGCATATGTATATGATATATATATATATATATATACACATCATACATACCCCCAAACCCTGTTCAGCTTTTTTGGACCCCTCTGTTAGGGTTTGCAGAGGCTGTAGACATTTGCCTTGCGGACCTGCTGCCGAACCCTAATCTGCGACCCACTCTTGGTCCGAAACCCTAAACCAGAATTCGAAACTTGAAACGAAATACCGAAACCTTAAAATCGAAATCCGAAAACCTAAACCCCTGAAACCGAAATCCGAAACCCTGAGCCCTTGACATCCCTCGGCTCGAAGCCCGTAGCTGTTAATCACGGCCCAAGAGACATCTCTGCAGATCGGTTTCCTTTGGAAGCCTCCTAAACTCATAGGGGCCCTTAGGGGGGTATGGGGGAGGGGGGTAGGGGACTATACTTCCTTAAATAGGCCTTATTACGTCCTTATTATGGGCATTAAGGCCCCCTACACCCCCTCCCCCAACCCCCCTAAGGGTCCCTATGATAAACTCGAGCATCAGGATGCAGTCGGCCAAAAATCCGCCAGACGTCGGGTGTCGGCAGTCACATTTAAGGCTCCATGTACCTATATAGTATAGACCTAAGCCTTGTAGAGGTTCCTCTATAGCTTAAGTATATACTACATACGGGTTAGGAGTCTTTGCAAACAGGGTTGAGGGTTCAGGGTTAGCAGCATAGGGTTTGGGGTCCGGTTTAGGGTCTTGAAGGATAAGGGGTTTCGGGCTCAGGGTTTAGCGGCTCAGAATGCTTGAGGGTGGATTCGGGTTTGCCTACAGCATCCACCCCGTACAACTCACCCCAAAACTCTATATAAACGCTCAACCCGACTTGCGTTCGAAGATCATGCAAGCTACTGGCAAGATATTCGGCCCGTATCCTAAACCCTAAACCCTAAACCCTAAACCCATCACAGAAGCCCTGACGAAGCCCTTGCTTCCCCGAGCATCAAAGGCCGGCTTCAGTTGAACAACTATACGGCGAGCTCAGATTCTCTCCTCTGATATTTTCTTATGGTTTCAGGGCTTTCGCTAGGTTCCCCACCAGTGTCCCCTTAGTAATAAGGGTACCCGTTTTTCCCTTACTCAGACTTAAAAAAGCGAAGGAATCAAAAAAGAGTGACAAAAGTGTGGGAATCTAGTTCGGGTTTGGGGCAAGTCCCTATACCCCACGGAGCTGTTATGTAGGGCTCAACGTAGGCGACTGGGGGGTCTGTTCTACTATAACTACAATGGGACAATTTGGGTACTGCTCCCCATACAGTAACAGTCTATCAAAGGGCTACTATTAAGATCCTACTATCTCTACATTATGAATATTATCCAACTGTTACTTTGTTTCGTTCTCTTTTTACACGGCTTTGTTTTTGTTCTTTTGCTCATTTCTCGCTTCATTCTTTCATCATACTGAGTGGGGGCAGTACCCAAGGGACAATTATGAAGTACAGATCCCTCGCCTTTCAGAGACTCCCCAAGCCTTAAACCCTAAACCCCAAGACAACCCTGATGATTTGGGAGTTTCCGAAAATTAGGGGTACCTTATTTTGGGGTCCTTATAATAAGGATCCTACTATTTATGGCACTATATGAGGGTCCCCTATTATCGGAAACTCCCAATTTAGTTCAAAGTATAATCCTTGCTTACGATGGTCTGGATCCTCTGGGCTGTAGGGCCGGACTGCAAATATGGACTAGGATTTTGGGTCTTGGGTGGCTTCTATGCCATAAGAGCAACAGGGAACCCGCCGGAATAAACGTACTCCTAGATAGGAGTTTCCGAAAATTAGGGGTACCTTATTTGGGGGTTCTTATAATACGGATCCTACTATTTGGGGTACTATCTTGGGGTCACCTATTTTCGGAAACTCCCAGATAGAGGTCTGAATGATTTAGTATCCCCTGTAGAATCCCTGAATGTTGAGCTGCTTTCGGCTGTGGGAGAATCCGAGCTCTTCGCAGTCCCCGACTGATGCCCCTTCTGGGGAGTCGTGGGGAAAAACTGAACTTAGGGCTTACGGCTTAGGGCTTGGGGTTTGGGGTTTGGGGATGTGGGCTGTTTAGGTTTTATTGGATGTTGGGTAGACATGCTGATGGTATCTTTGCATTCATATGGGAGTTTCCGAAAACAGGGGACCCTAATATAGTACCCTAAATAGTAGGATCCTTATTATAAGGACCCCAAAATGAGGTACCCCTAATTTTCGGAAACTCCCATATCCAAACCCATCGCCCGCACAACTTCCACAACGAGTCTGGAGTCCTCAACAGCCAACCGGGCTACCGGGTGTATAATAGTATATTAGGGTTTAGGGTTTAGGGTTTAGGGTTTAGTTACACAATGACTAGCTTCTCGCAGATTTGGGGTCCTTATAATAAGGATCCTACTATTTAGGGTACCATATTAGGGCCCCCTGTTTTCGGAACTCTTTTGCCACCGGATTATAACCGATAGACCTTAGCGGACATCAGAAACTTCATCGGAAACGAACCCCGCAGAGCACCTCTCATGGGAGGTGTGAGTCATAATGCTTCCCTAAACCCTAAATCCTAACCCCCTAAGCCCTAAACCCTGAACCCTAAACCCTAAACTAGGCCCTAAGCCCTGAACCCTAAACCCAAAACCAAGCACTAAGCCCTGAACCCAAAACCCTAAACCAAGCCCTAAACCCTGAACCCTAAACCCAAAACCAAGCCCTAAGCCCTGAACCCTAAACCCAAAACCAAGCCCTAAACCCTGAACCCTAAACCCTAAACTAGGCCCTAAACCCTGAACCCTAAACCCTAAACTAGGCCCTAAGCCCTGAACCCTAAACCCTAAGCTAGGCCCTAAACCCTGAACCCTAAACCCTAAACTAGGCCCTAAACCCTGAACCCTAAACCCTAAACTAGGCCCTAAACCCTGAACCCTAAACCCTAAACCAAGCCCTAAACCCTGAACCCTAAACCCTAAACTAGGCCCTAAACCCTAAACCCAAAACTAGGCCCTAAGCCCTGAACCCTAAACCCAAAACCAAGCCCTAAACCCTGAACCCTAAACCCTAAACCAAGCCCTAAACCCTGAACCCTAAACCCTAAACTAGGCCCTAAACCCTGAACCCTAAACCCTAAACCAAGCCCTAAGCCCTGAACCCTAAACCCTAAGCTAGGCCCTAAACCCTGAACCCTAAACCCTAAACTAGGCCCTAAACCCTGAACCCTAAACCCTAAACCAAGCCCTAAACCCTGAACCCTAAACCCTAAACTAGGCCCTAAACCCTGAACCCTAAACCCAAAACTAGGCCCTAAGCCCTGAACCCTAAACCCAAAACCAAGCCCTAAACCCTGAACCCTAAACCCTAAACCAAGCCCTAAACCCTGAACCCTAAACCCCAAACTAGGCCCTAAACCCTGAACCCTAAACCCAAAACTAGGCCCTAAGCCCTGAACCCTAAACCCTAAGCCCTTGCAAGCTGCGGAACCGCCTCGCCCGGACCCCTCAACCCCCGGGAATCTCTGATGAGGCTCCGGGGTTCAAGGTTTGGGGGCTGATGGTAACCCCACCCTACACCGTAAAGTTTGCGGTTTAGGGTTTAGGGTTTAGGAGTTTAGGGGTTTAGGGGTTTAGGGTTTAGGGGTTTAGGGGTTTAGGGGTTTAGGGTTAAGGGGTTTAGGAGTTTAGGGGTTTAGGGTTGAGGGATAAGGGCTTAGGGTTTTGGAGGTTTAAGCTTCTGCCCGCTGGCCCATCACCACGGCACCGGACGTGTCCACTGGTCGCTGGTTGGCAAGCTGACTGCACAGGGGCTGGCCGCCTAAACCCTAAACCCTAAACCCCTAAACCCTAAACCCCAAGCGCGCGCTTTACAAACTTCCTTACGGATTGCTTAAGGGTTTTGGGTTCAGGGTTCCGGACTTCAGAGCTTTATGGGAAGGTCCGGGCTTCTGGCTTCTAGGGTCCATTTAGGGTTTAGGGTTTAGGGTTTAGGGTTCAGGGAGGGCCAAGCCCTTTCAGTACTGTGGTGCGATGATGACGACGATGAAAGCGAAGAAGCGTGGTACGATTCAGCATCGGCTTCACTGCAAACGAAGAGGTAGCAGCAGCAGAAGAAGGAGAACAGCATCAAAAATCGTAGCACCTAGACAGATTGACAATCGCCGTCTCGACAACAAACAGCTAGAGCGCTAATGCGAAACCGTAGCAGCATGATGCAAGCTGGTAACGCTGAAGGGCAGAACAGGTAGGTATAAGAAGACGAAAAAGAAGAGCAAGCAGCAACCGTAACTCTTGCACCAACAAAATGGACGCAGCACGGCTTCTGCCTCGAAACCTGAATCCGTCTTTCGCGTCCCTGCTGTGATGCTCATGCTCCGGCTATCCACTTGACAACTTCGGCAATCCCGAACATCCCCGAGCCGCGACTTGGGCTTAAGGTTTGTGGTCTCGCTAGATAGTCGAAGTGGAACAAGTCACATATGAGCTGCTTTGCCCGGGCATTACACCTCCGCTGCATACTCTTGATATCGGAACGCCTCATCATCAGCGCACTGTCGCTGAGGTATTGGCGCACAAAGAAGAATGCGCACCTAAGCTCAGGCACGAAGCCAGAAAAGCCACAAGCCGGGAGTCAAGACCATCTGCATTCAACCAAGTCAAGGACATCTCTCAAGCCTAAACCCTGAGCCCAACCTTAACCCTAAACCCCTGCACCCTAAAGGCCCTAAGCCTAAGGTGCGGACCATTCCTTCCTTGACGGCTGTGGGGCTCTAGGGGTAGAGGGTTTGAGGGTTTTATGGTTAAGTGGTTTGGGGTTTGGGGTTTAGGGGTTTTAGGGTTTAGGGTTTTGGGGTTTAGGGACGGGTTAGGGGTTTGGGGGTTTAGGGGTGTAGGTAGGGGTTCGGGTCAAAGAACCGTCGTATAGAACCCTATGGACCCATTAATCCCTCAAGAAACCCGATTGTGGTGACGGTTGAGCTGACGGTTTAGAGTTTAGGCTCGCGGGTTCAGGCTCTGGGGTGGTAGGATGTTGTGACTTCATGCTCATGCGATGATGATGATCATAATGGCGGCGTTGCTGGTCATACTCCAAGCCGTGCTGCCGTGTCGCCACCGTCACGGAGTTCTACGGCAGGCTTGAAACGAAAACGACAAGGTAACTCAACAACACCGTCGCTGCCGTCGGCAAGGCCCTTCAGGACACGCCCGTGTTCTGCCTCCTGCCGGCACACGCAATCCCTCGCCTCCTGTCTGTGGCCCAGTCCTTTTGAGGTTCAGGGTGTCTCACTCCTTTCGCCACTTAGGGTTCACAGCTTTGGGCACTCCTGTTGGGCTTGACCAGGTTCGGCTGCGGGGTAACGGCTTCAGCGTACGGTTTAGGGGGTTTCAGGGCGTCGGTTCTGGGCTTTGGGGGTGCACTGCCATGTATGGGGTCTTTGCAGGGTGTAGCCCAGATCGTAAAGCCAAAACCCCCACTGAGATGCACGCACCGGTCCAGGCAAATGCGCAAGTGCACGCTCGAGGCGGCATGCAAACTCGAGGGAGCATCCAGACACCACTGCCACCGTCAACCTACTGACGACGACCACCATCCACCAACGAAGCCACAAAGACGACCACCACCGTTGCCGCCACTATCCCAAACCCTAAGCCCTAAAACCCTAAACCCTAAAACCCTAAACCCTAAACTAAACCCTAAAACCCTAAACCCCTAACCCCTAAACCCCTAAACCCCAAAAACCGCTACCAAAACCCCAAGCCCCAAAAAGCAGGTGCGTCGAGGAACACAGTGGTGTACATGATCATCAAGGCGAGGCCGGCCTGGGCGTGTCGAGGCTTTGGGGCTTCAGGGCTTCGAGTCTTCGGGGCTTCGGGGTTTAGGGTTTAGGGTTTAGGGGTTAGTTGGGGTTTAGGGGTTTAGGGTTTGGGGGTTTAGGGTTTAGGCTTTAGGGGTTTAGTTGGGGTTTAGTTGGGGTTTGGGGTTTTTGTGGTTTTGTCGTTTTAGGGGCTTTGCATACGAAGACTTGGCGGCTTTGAGTTCTTGTCGGGCTTGCATTGCTTGCGGGAGGATCCGCCAAGGAGAGAGGAAGTTGAATGAGGTCTTGTCGAATGCCCAAGTCTACACCGAAAAGCCTGCACAGAACGGGGCGCAATGGCGTGACCCTACATCTAAGTCTAACTTATGCTCGTATACGTATACGTATACGTATACATGTACATATGCATATACGTATATATGTATATGTTGTATACGTCTATATGTATATATGCAAATATGTATATATGAATATATGTATACATGTATACATGTAAGCATGTATATATGTGTATAGCTATATGTGAGAAAAGCATGTATGTGTGTATATTCATATGTTTATATGCTTAGATGCTTATATGTCTATATGCATGAACACATACCGAATATATTTATATGTGTATACAGATATATATATATATATGTGTGTGTGTGTGTGTATGCAGGTATGCGGTATGAATGTGCGCACGCAAATATGTATGTATGTATGCATGCATGCACGCATGTATGTATGCATGTATCTATGTATGTAAGCATGTGTATGTATGTGCATATGTATGTATGTATTCATATATTCATATATTCATATATTCATATATTCATATATTCATATATTCATATATTCATATACTCATATATTCATATATTCATATATTCATATAGCCATATAGCCATATAGCCATATAGCCATATGTGGCATGGACCTGTATGTATTATTTGGCGATCCCTTTTGTTTTGAATAGAAATACCTATATATGTTTATATTTTTTAATAATGAATAAAGTCCATGCTACATATATCTATATATGTTCCTAAAGTCAACCTCAGGCACACTGAAGATCTAGTAAGTTACCTTTTTACACAAGGGACTCTGCTGCTGCACTTATTGCCCAGCTTGACCCACATACGCAGTGCGCATGACTGCACAGCGAGTTCGGCCACTTCGCGGCTCCAAGCGTCTGGAACAACTTACCTAAACCCAGAAACTCTATCGGTTGTACNCTTATTGCCCAGCTTGACCCACATACGCAGTGCGCATGACTGCACAGCGAGTTCGGCCACTTCGCGGCTCCAAGCGTCTGGAACAACTTACCTAAACCCAGAAACTCTATCGGTTGTACATTATCCCGATTTGTCTGTCGCAAGTATGTGCTGCAACATCTCAAACACCTCAGCTTCCACCAACCCCACACTCCGACCCCAAAAACCCACACCCCAGTCCTTATCCCCTGAACCCTACAACCTGTTACCCCTAAACCTTAACCCCTAAACCATCCTAAACCCCACGCCTTTTTATCCCTATGCCCTCCTACACCCTACACCCTTTTCTAAACCATCCTACACCCTACACCCTTGTATCCCACACCCTAAACACCAAAACCCGACATCCCCCCANCTAAACCCCACGCCTTTTTATCCCTATGCCCTCCTACACCCTACACCCTTTTCTAAACCATCCTACACCCTACACCCTTGTATCCCACACCCTAAACACCAAAACCCGACATCCCCCCAGCAAGCCCTCAACCCTTTATCTCCTAAACCCTGAACCCTCATGTAGGAGCCTTAATACTCGGAATAAGGTTCGAGGGTATACTATACTATAGTTGACATGTATAATAAAGTGCCCTGAGGAATAAATGTTGATAATTACTACTTGCTTATTTATAGGCTTCCATATTAGATCCCCTGACCCCCTAAGTGCCCTTTGGCTTGGGCCTGCCACGACCTCAAAACTTGCTCCTGCTTTGCCGGTAAGACACGGAACTTGAGGCTACGGAGAGGTCGAGCTTGGGTTGCAGGTGGCTGGTGCTTCAGGGTTTATGAGTCCAGGCGTTTAGGGTTCAGGGTTTCGGAGTTTGCAGGTTATGGGCTTGGCGGGGCGTAGGGATGAAGGTTCGCAGCCTTCGGGTTGAGGGTTTAGGGTACGGTTAAGACCCGAAGCCCAGCCTGCCAACCTTAAAACACTAGCAGGTCCAACACGGCATCCGGCATCCGAAATGCAGAGGTCTCCTGCGTTCTATCCCCGACAACAGCTAGAGTCTAAACTACGAAAGTCGGACAATGGACTGCCATCGACTTACTGTAGAGCCCTTACTAGTTAGAATGGGGTTTTGGGGAGCCCAGTATACTGTAATTATATAAAGAAACCCTCACCACAGTATAGGTAATTATTTAGACTTCTTGTGTCAGATGCCGCGCGGACTCTCACTTACTCCAGGTGCACGCAGNGCACGCAGCCCTCTTCATCGATCAGCTGTCCATACTCGTCGTACTTGATCTCCTACGCATGACTAAGCCCACGAAACACGCGAAAAAACTACGCATCCAGTCAACACTAAAATAAAAAAACCTAAAACTAGCTGTTTCGTCTCCTCTTCGCAGATCTCGGCTTCCACAGTCATCTCCCGTAGATTTCCTCACAGTGTTGCAAAAAAAGCTAAAAAATAAAACTTGTTGTTTCGTCTCCTCTTCGCAGTTCTCGGCTTCCACAGTCATCTCCTCGTAGATTTCCTCACAGTGTTGCANGGTACGGTTAAGACCCGAAGCCCAGCCTGCCAACCTTAAAACACTAGCAGGTCCAACACGGCATCCGGCATCCGAAATGAAGAGGTCTCCTGCATTCTATCCCCGACAACAGCTAGAGTTTAAATCACGAAAGTCGGACAATGGACTGCCATCGACTTACTGTAGAGCCCTTACTAATTAGAATGGGCTTTTGGGGAGCCCAGTATACTGTAATTATATAAAGAAACCCTCACCACAGTCTAGGTAATTATTTAGACTTCTTGTGTCAGATGCCGCGCGGACTCTCACTTACTCCAGGTGCACGCAGCCCTCTTCATCGATCAGCTGTCCATACTCGTCGTACTTGATCTCCTACGCATNGAAACACGCGAAAAAACTACGCATCCAGTCAACACTAAAATAAAAAACCTAAAACTAGCTGTTTCGTCTCCTCTTCGCAGATCTCGGCTTCCACAGTCATCTCCTCGTAGATTTCCTCACAGTGTTGCAAAAAAAGCTAAAAAATAAAACTTGTTGTTTCGTCTCCTCTTCGCAGTTCTCGGCTTCCACAGTCATCTCCTGCATCTAAAGGAGTGTCACAACGTAAAAAAGCTAAAAAATAAAACTTGTTGTTTCGTCTCCTCTTCGCAGTTCTCGGCTTCCACAGTCATCTCCTCGTAGATTTCCTCACAGTGTTGCAACAAAAGCTAAAAAATAAAACTGGTTGTTTCGTCTCCTCTTCGCAGTTCTCGGCAACCAGGGTCGTCTCATCGTAGATTTCCTCACAGTGTTGCAAAAAAAGCTAAAAAATAAAACTGGTTGTTTCGTCTCCTCTTCGCAGTTCTCGGCAACCAGGGTCGTCTCATCGCAGTGGATTTCCTAACAGTTTTGCAAAAAAAGGTTAAACAATAAAGAGNAAAAGCTAAAAAATAAAACTGGTTGTTTCGTCTCCTCTTCGCAGTTCTCGGCAACCAGGGTCGTCTCATCGCAGTGGATTTCCTAACAGTTTTGCAAAAAAAGGTTAAACAATAAAGAGGAAAAAGTTTGTTTCGCCTTGTTCTTCGGTGGATGAAGCGGTTCGACCGGTACCTGGGCTTTAAATGAAACCGTATTTGAACAAAAACAATTCTGAGAGCTCCACCATGGAGCACTGCACTCCTTGATCCTTGCGTCCACGCAAGATCCGGCCAATGGATCCTTTTNAACAATTCTGAGAGCTCCACCATGGAGCACTGCACTCCTTGATCCTTGCGTCCACGCAAGATCCGGCCAATGGATCCTTTTGGGCTTCGAAGCCCGGCCTCATTATTCAAGTTTGAAAAACAACCAAACACAAGAAAGCAGGGCTGGCCTTGGTCTTCAAGTTGAGAGCCATTACCTCAGAAATTTGTGTTAACGTTTTGTTTTCTTAAATAGGACCGATGCCTTCGGCTTCAGCAATCCTGGATTTCCATTCTGGGCAGCCTCGGCATCTGTTGATTAAAAAACCGTATATGCGAAAACAAAAAAATCTAAGGCAATCGCCATCCTCACAGCGGCAGCGGGCAAACCAGAAGCCTGCGCAACAAAATCTGCAAAGTCAAATTACACAAAATCTAAAAAAGACACCGGCCTTCATCGCTTACGCAGCGACTTTACGCGCACGAAGGGAAAGGGCGGCCAAAAAAACTACTGTTGGAGCCTCGGAGGCAACCACAACAGCATCGAAAGCACTTCATTGACCGCATTCGAGACCAAGGTTGGTTTCGACAAAAAACGCGAAAGCGCATACCTATAACATATTGAAATTGAAAAATATATCATTTTCGATTTACACATCCAACATTCACGAAAACTTCATGCAAAACATACGACACATAAACAATCAGTACAGGCAACAACAACAGGTGAA
>BGNK01003818.1:44120-65315 GCA_003297005.1 Symbiodinium sp. clade A Y106
GAGAACGTATGAAGGTTCCATTCTCTCTCAGAGCTTAGGTTTCCTGACCGTTGATTGTAAGGACAAGTACGTTGTAGGACGTATGACTAAGGTGGGACTGCAAGCCCCGCAGTCTGCCACGCACTCTTCCAGCACCCGAAACCTGTGACTGCAAGCGCGAGTGTGCTTTGGAACACGTGAGTACTGCAGGACTGCGGTGTGTGCAATGTGTCCACGTCTTCTCTTAGGAAAAACAAGTTCCACTATGCATAGTACAACGGCATTGCTATCTCACCATGGTGTGTGCAATGTGTCCACGTATTCTCTTAGGAATTCTATAAGTTCTACTATGCACAGTGCAACGGCTTTGCTATCTCACCAGCAACGGAGATGCCGTTCTTTTGAAGTCTCTGACACCGGTACTTAGCCCTCGCTAAGGTACTTGGCAGTCGGGCTGTAGCACCGTTCCTGGTCGTCCCAGCGCCAGCCAACGGAAAACCGCTTCATGGCACCGACAGGATGAACCTCCTCCATCTGGACATAAGCAGTAATGAGTAGCGTTGGCCCGCCTAGAGTGTACTCCAGGCGCACCANTTTATGCTTTGCAAAATCATAGCCTTAAACTAATCAGAGTGCTTTATAAGACGCGGACAGCGGCAGACGAAATCGGCTTACGCTGACTTCCTGTCTTACCAGCTCGCCTGCCAATCAATCGCGAAATTATTTGCATTTTCACTCAGACTCGTTCGTCGCCAACCCCGCCTCTTGCCGTTCCATGAGACTCGGTGAGGCATCGCTACTTCGGCGTTACCCTAAAAGAAAAACAAGTCGTGAGCTGCTTAGCAGGTCAAGGCTGCGCCGGCCGAGGCATGCAAAGGAATGCCCCACATGATGACATGCAAGTCTGGATGTCTAGCCCTGAAGCGGAAACCTAAGNTCGAGGCATGCAAAGGAATGCCCCACATGATGACATGCAAGTCTGGATGTCTAGCCCTGAAGCGGAAACCTAAGAAAAAGACAGTATTAACTCGATATAAACAAGAATTATCACTGTACTCGATCGTGGGGTTGGCTCCTAGAAGGTTGGATCTGTGGGGTTTGGAGGCCAAAACTAAGTTCCTCAATAGTCGAGGACAACATACTTACAACATTCTTATTTGAATCATGTTTGCACGTATTCTGTCCAACCCAGATGTGTTGAGTTTGATGTCTTGCTCACTTCCATTTAGTTATTTGAATCATTTTTCACGTACTCTGTCCACACCGGATGTGTTGAGTTTGATGATTTGTTTGAAACCTGTATGAAAAATATTATACTGGAAGACATATATACAAGAACTTTTTCTTTAAAAACTATATATTAAGATTTTTTATAGTTTTGGTAACATAAAACCATTCGAGCATGTGACCCATGCAGACAAACAAAGGTTTTGCATGAAAATAATTGTTTCCAACGTGCAGACCCACACTAAATCTGTAAAACACTTGATNAACCATTCGAGCATGTGACCCATGCAGACAAACAAAGGTTTTGCATGAAAATAATTGTTTCCAACGTGCAGACCCACACTAAATCTGTAAAACACTTGATAGATTATATATCCGAAAAAATGCCATCGCATTTCTGGCAACATATACAGGAAACTGTCCGCACAAGCTTCGCAAGTTGCGAATTGCTTATCATAATAAGACTTCTTCCACAAACAGTGGCTCGCGCTTTATTGCCTGCCCGTCTGTGTCTTCAGTCCGTGCAAAGGTTGCGGCATCGGGAGCATCATCCGTTCCGAAATCGCTCATAAGACTATCCAAATGGACGGCATAGAAACATTCGTTGTGCTCAATAAGTAGAGTCTGCCAACAGCACTGTTAACTCCCTTCTTCCAGACATTACGCAGCCGGTTGTCGGCCGCGAACACCCGCTCGTCGCAGACTGTCCTGACGATCTAACGTGTGCGGCGTTCGCCGTCTTTTTAATGAACTANACTGTTAACTCCCTTCTTCCAGACATTACGCAGCCGGTTGTCGGCCGCGAACACCCGCTCGTCGCAGACTGTCCTGACGATCTAACGTGTGCGGCGTTCGCCGTCTTTTTAATGAACTACTATGTACATTGCCTGCTGGTTTTTTGCAGACGCTTTCTTTCACTTTGGCACGCTCCTCTTCTCTCTGTGGGTGAAGCTGCAAGGATGCCTTCTCGATCCTGGCATTGCCCTTCAGCTGCTCGCACCATTCCCTCCATTGCTCAGAACTCCACATCTCCTTGGAACACGTGCGAGCCAACACCTCTGCCTCAGCCATCTGACGAGTTGTTTCGTGATAAAGAGCGGCATTGTGGGTCATGAGCTTGGAGAGTTGCAGAATCTTCAGCTTCAGGGACAAGGTCGTCTTGTGTATTTTTTGCGTCTCTCTGAAGAAGTTGTTGATCTCGTGATGTAGAGATTCATTCGACGTGGTGCCGACCGGAAGCAAGCTGAGCCTCTTGGAGGATATCAAATGCCGGGCTCGGAGGTTGTTGAGGTACCACTCGGTCCGTGCTGCGGCAGCTGCAGAGTGTAGAAGCTGGAAAACCTTGCGATTGGGCCCAGGTACGACGCGATCCATGTCGTCACGATAAACAGATGCCACAGCGGCTAGAGATTGAGTCCACTCGCAACGTTCGAAGAAAGGAACTGAGCCATCCAAATTTTCCAACAGTGCCGTCGCCTTCTTCAGGGGCATGCTGCGATCCTCGATTTGTGAGCGAGCCTTTTCTTCTTCTCGATTTACGGCCTTGCAGTTGTCGCCCCTGAAAACAGGTCCCCATGTCCTGTCGGTGCACTGTGGACTGTGCACAGTCAACTTGCGCAGAATGAGACGCAAAGTCTTGGACAATGCTGTGCGCTTGCGACCCGACGCATATTCACAAGTCATCGCAAGATGGACCGGGTCCAGGGCTAGAACTTGCAGGTTCGGGCAAATGTGACGAAGACTGTGCCATAGTCTTGTCGACGGGTTGTCCACAGCCACACATCGGACTTGCCGGAGGCCAGATGCTGGAAGATGGGTAGCCATGGCCTCGACAAGAACATCAGCCTCGTCTGTTGTCGTGGCACACAGCAGAAGGACTGCATTCGTTCGTCCACGGCAAGTGACAACTTCAGTGCTCGCTACTGCCCACTGATACAGCACAATCAATCCGAGCAAGACAGAAAAACTTGACATTAAGTGTAACCAAGAAGCCCGAGTCAACGCTGTTTCTCCATGAAAAACAGCTCGCGCCTTTTCCTCGCGCGATGCTCTCGGATGTGCCTGGCCCATGATGGGCAAGCAGCAGCGAAGCGTTGCGTCCATACTTACAACTTCAATCTCTTCATGGTGGACCAGTTCCGCCTTGAGCTCTTGCTCCAGGCTGTTTATGCGCGGCGACATGAAAAGGTCTTCGATCAATGGCCACCAGTGATTAACATGCCGAGGCAGAAGGCTGTTGATCTCGCCGGGGAAAGTGGCCAGGAGGAGCCGAGCATGCAGCGCGTAGACCTGCAGAGCCAACGACCAAGACTCTGTTGTACTGCCTCTCATGTGCATAGCTTCTTTGAAGGACTACGACACAGACACTTACGTATTTTAAGTCTCCTGCCTTGGCGCTGCACATCAAGATTTCCCGGAAGACCAGCTGACCGAATGATCGGGTGTAATACAAATTACGTACTCGGCGCAGCTCGCCCTGCTGCACAGCTGCCAGAGACCAATATTGGGGTCCGTCGCCTGTGAAAACAAGTCTTATCTCCTTGTCGATAAGCATGTGCTTGTTCGAGATAGTCTCGTCCAAGGATGCGGCAAGCAGACAAGCACTGCGACGAAGGTAGTCGCTTGAAGGTTGTCGCCGGCATTGATCGTGGTCGTGGAGCGCGATAATGATCTTGAGTTGTTTCGTTCCACTCGCCACGAATTGCTTTCTCTCTGAATGATATTGTCTGACATGCTCAAGAACACGACCGTGCCGAGATTTCTCCCAAGACCGCATCGGACAAAAGGGACACACTGCGCGCCCATTCTTCTTCACCTCTGAAGCCACTTTGGCTGACTTCATGCTGAGAAAAGCATCGACCTCATTGCGAAGAGCTGCCAGAAGTTTGTCACCCACTCTTGTCACGCTCTCGTCATCTTCCATCGCGTCATCGTCTTCGTCTTGCTCGTCTACGACAGGCAACTCCAGGTCTTTGACGAACTCGTCATATTCCTGTTCATTGCCGCCTGCCAGGGTGTCCAGAAGCAAATCATATTCCTTGTCCTCTGCATCACGTTCGTTCTTTGCGGGCTTCTGGTTCACGTGGAAAAAAATAATGTACTTACGATCGGTTGCTTCCGACAGCATGCGCAAAAGATGTTGAACAGGAAAGGTGTATCTGACCTTGACATCTGTCACACAGACTTCCTCTCCCGGAAGGACTTCCATAGCAAGACAGTGCGGGTTTCCGTCCGTGGCAAGGTGAAGAAGAACTGACTTTAGCTTGCTCGTAAAGATTTTAAAGAATTTTTAAAATTTAAAAAGTCTGGTCTGGGCTCCAGGCCAGAGGCCCAGCTTTAAATTCTTTAAATTCTTTAAATTCTTTAAAAGCCCTGGGTTTTTAAATTTTAAAAGCCCGGGGGTTTTAAATTCTGTAAATTCTTTAAAATTTAAAAGCCCTGGGTCTTTGAATTTTGAAAGCCCTCGGTTTTTAAATTTTAAAAGCCCTGGGTTTTTAAATTTTAAAACCCCTGGGGTTTTAAATTCTTTAAATTCTTTAAAATTTGAAAGCCCGGCGTTTTCAAATTTTAAAGATTTTAAAGAATTTTTAAAATTTAAAAGGTCTGGTCTGGGCTCCAGGCCAGAGGCCCAGCTTTAAATTTTTAAAATTCTTTAAATTCTTTAAATTCTTTAAAATTTAAAAGCCCTGGGTTTTTAAATTTGAAAAGCCCTCGGTTTTTAAACTTTAAAAGCCCTGGGTATTTAAATTTTAAAATTTAAAAACCGAGGCCCTGGGTTTTGAAATTTTAAAAGCCCTGGGGTTTTAAATTCTTTAAATTCTTTAAAATTTGAAAGCCCGGCGTTTTCAAATTTCAAAGATTTTAAAGAATTTTTAAAATTTAAAAGGTCTGGTCTGGGCTCCAGGCCAGAGGCCCAGCTTTAAATTTTTAAAATTCATTAAATTCTTTAAAATTTGAAAGCCCTGGGTTTTTAAATTTTAAAAGCCCGGGGGTTTTAAATTCTTTAAATTCTTCAAAATTTAAAAGCCCTGGGTTTTTAAATTTTAAAAGCCCTCGGTTTTTAAATTATAAAATCCCTGGGTTTTAAAATTCTTTAAATTCTTTAAAATTTGAAAGCCCGCGGGTTTTAAAAAAATTTAAAATTCAAAAGCCCTGGGGTTTTAAATTTTAAAAGCCCTTGGTTTTTAAATTTGAAAAACCCTGGGTTTTTAAATTTTAAAAACCCTGAGGTTTTAAATTCTTTAAAATTCTTTAAAATTTGAAAGCCCTGGTGCTTTAAATTTGTATATAATGTATCTATAGACACAATCCAACGCCAAATGGACCCTAAAGGTCCTACGTACATAGCCATATAGCCATATAGCCATATAGTCATATAGTCATATAGTCATATAATCATATAGTCATATATTCATATAGGCATATATTCACATTTTCATATATTCATATGTTCATAGATTCCTATGTTCATAGATTCCTAGATTCATAGATTCATAGATTCATAGATTCATAGACTCATATATTCATATACTCATATATTCATATACTCATATACTCATATACTCATATAATCATATACCCATATACTCATATACTCATATAACCATATACTCATATACTCATATACTCATATACTCATATACTCAAATACTCATATACTCATATGTTCATATGTTCACATGTTCACAGGTTCATATGTTCATATGTTCATGTATGTGTATGTGTACGTGTATGTGTATGTGTATGTGTACGTGACTGTATGTGAAAATGTCTATGTACATGCACCTGTACATGGATTGTATATGATTATGCATGTGTGTATGCGTATACATAAGTATATATATATGCATAGAGACGTACATGTGTAACATATACCGTTTTGGGTGTGGGATGAGGGACTCAGGGTAGAAGGCCAGTAAAAGGCCTCGGGTTGTCAACTGTGCCCACCGCGACCACACGTATCGTATCTGCTGAAGAGTATTCTTTCCATCATGTCCCCTTCTTTATTGAGTATTTTTCGGTTCAACTACCATTTGATAATAAAAGTACATACGTTCTCTAATATGTTTATGCGTCACAATATGATATGCCACAAAATCCTACTCCAAGACAGGGCCTCTGTGGAAAGGTTGTTTGCGTCAGCCAACGCCAACACTATGAAACCCCCTTGCCCCAAACCTCTGAACCCTAAACCCTAAGCAACCCCTTGCTTTCTGTTGGCTGAGCTCCTAAGTTGAAGGAAGATCATGGCTAACGCCCTTAAGAATTTCGGGCGTCTGGCAAACCTCACTTGGGAATGGTAGAGGGGCCGTTATAAGGAAGGGAAAACAGTATACGTACTTCTATCGGAGAACGTGCAAGGGGAGATGCTTTTACTGACTTTTCGGACCTCTCTACATTAATCCTACACGTTTTTCTCCCAGCACCACAGATCCAACAGCCCCAAATAAAGGATCAACATCCGAAACCCAGAAGTCGACACAAGAGCTTCCCAAACCTTGAACCCGGAACCCCGAAATCCTAAATCCTTGACCCTAAACCCGCAGCCCCTACAACCCAAAAACAGCTCACCTCGCGTCCGAGGTGCCAAGCCGAGAAACGCCCAAGCATTCGCAGCGACCATCACCCTGCAGAGCACCGCAATCCGAAGTTTGGGGGTAGCCCTACGAACGAAGGGGCCCAAATGCAGGATTTGGGGTTTAGGGTATACGGTTTCAATTTTAGGGTTTGGGGGTTTGGGTTCGGATGTGTTTGTAATGAGGATTTAACCGAAAACCGCAAACGCCCCAAGAATTGACCCTGAAAACCTGCAATTCAAACCACCAAACCCTAAACCTGAAACCCCAACTCCTAAACCCAAACTTGCCCCAAACCCTGAGAATCCTTGCCAAGGAGCGCGAACATCGCAATATACAGAAGAAACGCGCCCAAGTAGCATGCCGCAGCTGGAGCAACCTAAAGAGCGCTGGGACTGCCTTGTTTTAGTGTTTGGTGGTTTTAATTTAAGATTTTGGTTTAAGGCTTAAGGTTTGGGAAGTCTTTCTCATTTGTGTTGCGTCTGTTTGTCTGCCCGACGCGACTCAGTCGGCACACAACTAGTCAGACCAAAGCCACACTCCAGCATCCCACACATCATCCCATTAATGTCCCAGCTGCACGCGTAGTGGGTATCATGCCCGTCCACCAGCAGCAGGACGCGCGTTCCCAGGTAGACAGCGCCCACACTTTTGCGAAGCGCCATGCAAAGACAGGCTGCAAGACGAAGGTGACGCCGCAGAATCAGCCACAAGCGCAGAAACCCACCAGGTGGAACATCTCGTTCAACGCCCGCGGAGTCGTCACGACCGTCACGCCGATCATGATCTGTGCGCGAGTTGTGTTGCCATTCGCTGCAAAGATCATCAAGATCATCACTATCACGATGTGCCCGGTGCCAACCATTCCACTGTCGCCCACCGTCTCCGAGCCCACGTCCCTGGCATTCATGTTGATGCCGAGGCAGAAGACCAAGCGCTCCACGCAGACGATCAATCCATGCCTTTGATTCCTGACGACATCAAGCCGAGGTGCGATGCCGTTGCCAAGCGTGAGGATCCGTGTCTAATTCTGGCCTCGGCTCAAAGGGTGCACTACTGGGAGCAGCCGAGCTCTACCAGCAGCACATGCAGATCGAGGCGTAGAAAGCAGAGAAAGGAATACGTCCTCATCGCAGCTCCATGCCACCAGGGTCTAAGGTCTGCATTGTACACTGAAAAGAGGTAACAAGGCGGAGAAGTCCAAACCGAACACGATGCACCCGGAGTGAGGAGCCTGCACATAGCAAGTCAACTACTTGCCCATCGACTTTCAGCGCGGGCGAGCGACGACCACGTAGCCAGTGCAGCCACATGTAAGAGGGCGAAGGAGATGTGCAAGGATGCCGATGTTGTTCTCAATGGTGCCAATGGCATCGCCCCAAAAGAAAATGTCGTCTTGAAAACACCCGCCGTCGAGAGGAAGATCTGCCAGCTCGCCGCGAAGAAGTCGCCAATGTGAATGCTCATGCGCATCGGCCAGCACCTGTTGAATGAGTCTGCGAAGTTGCGCAAAGAAGTTGACAACGCCCCGGGGCTGCCTCCCTTTGGCTGCACCTGCGGGAAACATGCCCCAGCGGGAGCAACACCAGCTGGCGGCAGTGACCTGACCCGCAGCAAGCTGGAAACCCGTCCGTCCTCTGTGAAGTTACGCAAAGGAGTGAAAAGGCCCCCCAGCTGCCTCCCGGTGCCCCCCGCCTCTGTCATCCCAGACCTTGATGTCCTCGAACTCATCGGTGGCGGTGTAGACCTCGAGGTGTTGGCGCGTGTAGGCCATGGCTGCCGGAGATCCTGCAAAGAACTGATGCTTGAGCCCACTTGAGCCAAAATGGCTACCGATTTCTGATTTGGGGTTTTGATGTAGGGTTTGGGGTTTAGGGAGGGCTCGATACTTGAAAGGATCAGGGGCCTCTGCAAGTAGGTTAAAAGGGGTTTGTTAAGTCCTAAGTAGGATAAACTTGGTTGAAGTACACTTCTACCTCCACTTCTACCCTACTGGAAATTTTTCTGAAGAAGAACAGAAACGGCTTCAGGGTTGCAGCGGAGCGAAAAACAGCTTGGGTATCAGAGCAAGTTGCAAAACCATCAGCTAAACCCATACGACCCCGGGTTTAGGCTTTAGGGCTCCTCGAAAACAGCTGGGGACCAAGTTCGCCACCGGCTGCAAATAGTCCACGCAGTTGCCTTCTCGCGGAGGTGAAAGACAAGGTCATTTGCATGTGTATTGATTCTTCAGCAGGGTCTCGATGCCGGCGATCATACATGGGCTTGTCGCCCACCCGCACTGCCACGCTGTCCCCACTCAAGTGAGGGCTTTGCTGGAGCAGCTGGCATGTTTCGATGAAGAGCGTGGCCATGACCCGTAGTAACCCAAGCTGCGTCATGCTTGCTTCCACAGCACCAAGTCCTCGCATCATGCTCGCCCGGTCCTCGTGGTTCACCGCCGGGAGCGTCGTCGAGTTCATGACGTCGTCCGGCCATCCAACACCAAGGATCTGCAGCCAGATTGACACCGCATCATCGACCGGCATGGTGTCCCGACTCGCTGACGCCCAAGTCGGCGGGGCGTGGTTGGGCTCCCGATTGGTGCTGCATCTCCAGGGAGGGGTTCGCTCCCTGGCACGACGACCGCTCCTCGAGGTGTACCACTCCGTAGTTTCCCTTGCTCTCGTTCCTGGCCGCGCTGTCATCTGTTCCATTTTCATCTCTGTCACCTCGGTCCGTTCGTCGGTCCCTGTCACGCTCTGTCACGATCGCGTTCACGTCCGCTCAAGGGGACCGACGGGCATCCATCCCTTCTCGCCGATTTTCCATGAAGGCTGACCTGTCCCCTTCCTGCTGCCTGCCGCCCCGAGGTGCATGTAACCTCCGATTCGGCGGGAGAGCTGTGGTTGGGAACGAGCGATGAACCCGGGGGCTACATTCACCAAGCCGTACACGGAGGCGCTCCACATAAATCTCCCACATTTCGGTTTCCATCCAACTCGCCAGTTCGTCCCTTTCCACTTGACACATAGTAGCCTCCTTGCCTCGGAAGTCCAGTCCCCGCTCATCCGGAGCCACTCCTGCTCGCAGAATTCCTCAAACTGAGCTTCTCCATGATTGGGAGTCAGGGCGCGACCTCGCTCCTCTGCGTGCTTGGCACCTGGTACTGCAGGTAGGCCTGAACCGCCATCTCGGAGGAGCCCGGGGTGTTCAGCTCGACAGACGTGGTCATCTGCATGTTCGGGTTGGGCGAGGTACTCGAGCGCACAGTCACGCTTCCATCATCGGTCGCCTGTACCCTGCGACGTTTGTGTTGCGCACCTTCTTCCCCTCTCAGCCATGCCATCCGTTCATCTGTAGGCATTGTTGGTTCCGAACTCATAGCCATCACCGTGTCACTTTCCCACCCGGTGCGTCCGATCCACAGTTCCGATTCTAGCCACCAGGCCAAGTTGCGAAGGTCCTCATCGATCTCCTGGAAGGGGAGCCTCCAATTGACAGGCCCATTAGCATATACCTGGAAGTCATTCGTCACCAGGTCGGTTGACCACGTAGTACCTGTCCCGGCGAAGCCTCGAGAAGTGGTCAAAGGCCACCAGGAACCCGACAATATCTCGTCCTTGAGCCGCCAATGCCCTCAGTCTCCGTGTGCCAGCCTCAAGAACTGTGGTGGTTCCACCAGGACCGTCTCCATGGAGACCCCTTTCATCATGGGCAGTCCAAGCAGGGCCCAGGTCGCTTGTTTGAGCGATGCGGACTCCTCCTCTTCGCCACATGCGGCACTCCCCTGGGCCTCAGTCTCCATCGGCACCCAGTTCGGTCCCGCACCGGACGAGAGCTAGCCGCCCCGGCCGCCCACATCCGTTCTTCTTGGTCAGGTTCATGTGCCGTCTCCACCCCCGTATACTCCCGCATGCGCCGGTAGAAGGCCAAGACGCCCCGCACAAATCAGCATCCCCTTTCTCCTCAATCAGCAACCGGAGGTGACGAAGAAGACCATCACCGCCTCGTCCTCTCAACCTCAGTGCCTTTAATTAAATCGTCCAAAGCCCTAAGCCAACTCCCTCCAACACACTGTCGTTTCGCCGCTGAACTCAGCCGACGTTGTGTAGGTTCCCAAGACTCGAGGCTCAGTACTGGGCACCTCAGGGGCAGGATCATGGCTTTCCCTTCCTGATGTCGAAGTAGGCGACGTGCCTCGGTCAATCTTCTTCCGCCCTGCAGGCTTCTTTGTCCCTGCCGGCTTCTTGCACTGCTTCATTCCGGGTTTCTTCAGAAACTTTTGCACCAGATCACATCTTGGTCGCACTCAGAAAAGATGTTCGAATTCATGTCATCATGTCAACGGGTTTAGGGTTTAGGAGTTTAGGAGTTTAGGAGTTTAGGAGTTTAGGAGTTTAGGAGTTTAGGAGTTTAGGAGTTTAGGGTTTAGGGTTTAGGAGTTTAGGAGTTTAGGGTTTAGGGTTCAGGGTTTCGGGTTTTGGGTTTGGGAGTTTAGGGTTCAGCGCTCAGGGTTTAGGGTTTGGGGTTTTAGTCTGAACCGCCATCCACACCAAGCCCTAAGGACGGGGGCCATCAGGAGGAGCGTTTGGGTTACGAGTTTGCTGGGCTCTTCTTCGGGATCGATAACGTCCGAAATTCTAAGCTCTAAACCCAAAAACAGCCTAAATCCTAAACCTCAGATCCTAAAACTACACATAACGGAGTACTATACCAAAAGCTGATAAGAACCCAGTTTGCAGGTTGATGGGCTTTGGGCCTGTGAGTTTTCAAGGCTTTGGCCTTTAGGCCCAAGCGCTTTTGAGACGGGTTTAAGGTTTAGGGTTTAGGATTTGGGGCCCTTAACGACGGCTTCCCGAGTTTCGCCGTTTGCGGCCGAAGCGCATACTTCGAGGCGTTGATCTCTCTGGCCGTCTGCGGCGGGTTGACGTTGTTGGCGCAGACACCAACCCTGAGACTTAGGGTTTAGGGGTTTAGGGCTTAGGTTTAAGGTGTAGGGTTTAGGGTTATGTAAAGATTTAGGGTGATATTACGAGACATTCGGACATCCGAAGACCGAGAGCCACTAAACTGAACTAGGCTTCCGAGATCTTGACGCTTACATCCGGTTGGCCGTAGGCTAAAAGATGATAACACCTGGGATAACACAAATAAGCAACGTCAAAGCATCGCACATCCTGTACATGTGACCTGGAAGCCCCGAAACCCCAGTTATCCCTGAACCCGTCCGAGACCCCCCGAAGCACCTTCAAGCATGCAATGAATCACATGGGATCACTGAGAAGGACCATCAGGCCCATGAGAGTCCCCCGGCCTATCCCCCAAATCCCTCAACGCTGGAGCTTCAACCCTTGTTCCGGGGTTTTGGGGCTGAAAGAGTTTCGGGGGGCACACCCAGACCCCTTGCCCCGTGAATGCCAGCGGGCGGCCACGACAGTATGCCGGCAGTGAACGCGCCTCCAGCCACCTAGGGTTTAGGGGGTAGGGTTGAGGGGTTTAGGATGTAGGGTAGGCAGAAACTGGGATTGAATTGCTCCTCATGTAACTGGAACTTATGGCTGTGCTTATGATTCAACTACAGGTGCAACTAACTATGCGTCCTCTAGGTATACATGCCTTGGTTACGGTTGCCGTTTGAGAGCAAGCAAGACTATGCTGCAAGTACCCTGAACCGCCAAGTGGGGTTCGAACTACAAGAAACCGATAAGCCCAGTAGTCCATGTAGGACCCCACAAAGGATCTCTCAAAGGAATTCGTATTAAAGTCTTAGAGTTGCAGAGAACCCCATTCTAACTACTACAGCCTATATTGTGATAGAGGCCCGTATAGGAACCCTTAAGGGTTCTCTTAAAGGAAAGCGTAAAGTGTCCATTAACCCCCTTCTAACTACTAAAGCCTACATTGCAGTATCAAGTTTGAAGGAATTCTGCAGGAATGATGTTAGTAAAGGGTCAGGCCCCTATTATGGGGGCCCTAATAATTAGAATAGGGTTTTGGGTAATAATTAGAATAGGGTTTTGGGGTATACTATACTATAGTTATGACAAGCAAGCCCCCCCCCCCCAAAAAAAAAAAAAAAAAAAAAAAAAAAAAAAAAANCCCCCCCCCCCCAAAAAAAAAAAAAAAAAAAAAAAAAAAAAATAGTATTGGCAATTATTTAGGCTCCTATAACCCTAAACCCTAAACCCCATTTAGGCTCGTATACTATAATCGAAGCTTAAGGCCTGGGGGCTTCATGGTCTTTGGGCTTAGATGTCAGGCTTCTAGGGTTCAGGGTTTGGGGTTTAGGGTTTTGGGTTTGGGGTTCGGGATCTTCGGGTTTGGGGTTTAGGGTTTGGGGTTTAGGGTTTAGGGTTCAGGATCTTGGGGCTTAGTTTGGCTGCAGGGCTTTATGAGCTGAGGCTTCAGAAGCCAGCTGCGAGTTGTCAAGCCCTGCACGTGAAATCCTTAACCCAGCCACACTAAAGAGGCTTAACCCACCCTGAACCCCCCACATCAAAAAGCCCGCGGTCTTTCCGGATTAAACATAAAACCCTACACCCTATCCCCGTAAACAAGCCCTAGACCCTAAACCCTGAACCCTAAACCTAAACCCCAGGAGTTTCGGGTTAAGGATTCTGGGCTTGGGGTGCGGATCATCATCGCTTCCCGCCGTGATTCTGCGAACCGCAGTCTCTGTGTCTTCTTGTGCCTCTATCTTCGTTCGGGGCTCTGATCACCACTTGATTTCCAAGCGGCGCACCCAGCAAGCCGAACACCACTCTTCGCCCCTAAACCCTAAACCCTAGGCCCTAAACCCTAAACCCTAAACAGTAAAGAGCCACGGCTGCTTGGAATCGATACTTGGAGCAAAAAATGTCGGTTGCCAGAACAGGCCCCTCGTTCGGACCGACACTATGACACAAGGACTAAATCCCTGCAACCTAAAACCTGATATCATGTCTCCCTTGCATAGAGTATGGCAGCCGCCCCCGTTCAAAAGATAACTAGACTGAACCCAACACCACGATACGAAAATGATCACGAAACCAATGAACATGGGCAGATCGGAGTTTTCTCCTGTGCTTTTCCAGGGGACCTCTACGCAGATTGAAGTTGAATGAAACAAGCGGCGCTCTCCCTCAAGGCTGGAACCCCTGCAGGCCCTGCAACCCTAAACGGTGGGGCCCCCAAACCCCAATCATGTAGGAAGCCTTTAAAGGGATCTATAAGGGTACTATAAGCCCTAAACCCTAAACCCCTAAACCCTGAACCCCTAAACCCTAAACCCAATTTAAAAAAAAAATGTAGGAACCTGATGAAGAAACCTTGGGCCTTGATTCGGGTTCCTTGGATGAATCCTACTATTTTGGGGTTATAGGCCCAGGGTTTCTTAATCAGGTTCCTACATTACCACAAAGCCCTAAAAACAACCCCTAAAGACCCTGGAACCCCCTTTCTATGCTAGGGTTCCCTGGGTACTATGAGGTTCTACGCTAGGGTTCCCTTTAACAGCCCCAAAAATTTTAAAAAAGACCACAGCCGCGTGGCCCAGACGAACTGGAGATATGGGGGAGGCTCCGTGCGGGGCGGCTGCCAGACCTTTAGCTTTTCGGGGCTTGGCTCTGTTTAGAGCTTGGGGGGTTCGTAGGGTTTAAGGTTTTTTAGGGTTTCGGGTTTTTTTGGGGATTAGGGCTCAGGGCTTTTAGGGTTTAGGGTTTAGGGGTTAGGGGTTTGGGGGGTTTCGGGTGTGTAGCGTTGAGGCCGAGGCTTTTGCGGTGTAGGGTTGAGGATTTCGGCTTGAGAAGGGAAAGGTGAGGTAAAGGGAAGGGCTCTGTAAAGGGCTCTCTGAGATTCTTATCAGCTTTTCTATGATTGTGTAAGGCTTATCTCAACCGTGATGATAAACCCGACTATAGAACCGCAGCGTCGGCCCAAAAATTACAACGTAGGAACCTGATTAAGAAACCCGAGGCCTGTAACCCCAAAAAAGTAGGATTCATCTAAGAACCCTAATAAAGGGTCCAAGGTTTCTTAATCAGGTTTTTACATTAGGGACAGCGTGGTATTACCAGCAAAGACTTCTCGACGCCAGGGATTAAGGATACCTTTGAGGCTTCCTTCAAGAGTTCCCTTTTGGGGTTCTGCATAGAAGAGCTCTCTGAGCGAGTAGCTTTCGGGTGCTGTGGGTTTTGAGGTTTGGAGATCACAGTTTCGGGGTTTCGGCATTCGGATTTACAGTGAAGGGCTCAGGGCGCAGGGCGGTGCGGGACAACCTTCGTGGTTGCCTCGCTTAGGAACCCGAAAAACTTGAATGTGCTTTGAAAGCATGGGGGTCTTAAGTGGTCCCATGTTCGGGCATCGGGGCTCTCAGCCCTCCACCCGGGAGGCTGCAAAAAATCCCGAACTTTGCCAGCTTCCTCTTCAGTAGCAGGAATATGCCCTCAAGTATCGCAAGGAGGCCTCCCAGAGACTCCAATATCCCTTAATGAAGGAATATACCTTAAATTATAGTAGGATCCCGAATATGATTTAAGGAATATTCCGTAATTAAGGGATATTGGAGTCTCTGGGCTATGTAATCGAAGGAGCATTCGTTGATTCAGTTCTATTTGGGGTCTCGGGGTCCCAACGTTAGCAATCCCACAGTCCCGGGCTTGGGGTTCAGGGCCTGCGGTTTAGGGCAGGCCGGGGAATTGAAGAAGGGCGAGTCGCCGTAAGATTCTAGATATTAGAATGTGCAGGGTTTCCGGTTTCGGGTTTACTGTAATGCTCCAGGGATCCGAAAATATCTGAAACCCCAGCCTAAACAACACCTTCCTTTTGGAATCGAATGCCACGTGCGCGCCTACGTAGACCTCCTCCCCCAAAACCAATTGAAACCGGATCCCGGGATGGCACGAGCGACGCCCGATTCCTCAGACACCCTCAACCCTAAACAATAAAAGCGAACCCCTACTTGAAGGATCATGGGACTTAGTAAATAGGGTTATAAAATACGGTTACTACACTTATAACTGGTTATATTCCCAGTTAAGGTACTTATAACCTTACTTACTAAGTCCCATGATCCTCCAAGTAAAGCCCGAAGCCGTAAATCCTACCTGAAATCCAAAACCCTACTGTTTTAAGGATCAGACCCTGCAATTAAGGAGTCATAAGACCCTATTTTGAAGGGCTTGAAGCTACAGGTAAAGCCAAATCATTGAAAGCCCTCAACCCTAAAAATTAAGCCCTAAACCCTAAACCCTGAAACCTCATGCATTCGTCACAGCTGCGGGAACTGCAGGTGTTGGAGCGGCCTTTGCGAATTTAGGGGGTTAGGGCTTAGGGTTTAGGGCTTGGGGTTTATGGCTTAGGGGGTTTTAGGGCTTAGGGTTTAGGGCTTAGGGGGTTTAGGGCTTTAGGGTTTAAGGGTTTAGGGGTTTAGGAGTTTAGGGATTTAGGTCTCAGGGTTCAGGATTAAGCTTGAACTTGGCGCGGGTGGGCTCGGCTTATCTCGGCCATGCTTTTGGCGCCTTGGCGTCGACTCTGGGAAGCTTCAGGTTGAAGACTTGGGATTGAAACGCTTGGGTCCTAAACCCAAATCCCTAAACCGTAATCCCTAAACCCTAATCATTAGGGTTTAGGGATTACGGTTTAGGTTAATCCCAAATCCCAATAACCCTAAAGCCTAAACCCTGCAAGCTCAGGAACTAGAAGGAGTTCACCCCAACAACTGGCGACCTGGTGACGCGATCTTCCGGGATGTAGGAGCTACGGTATCGGGTTTAGGCTTTAGGGTTTCGGGTTTCGGGTTTAGGGCTTTAGGGGTTAGAGCTTGGGGTGTAGGGCGTAGGGCTTTGCCTAAGTTCTTGGGCTAAGGAAATAGGGAAACGGACGCTCAAGACGACACCGGACCGCTGAGGCCCGAAACTCGAAACCATACGGCCGGAAACATTCCAACACCTTCAATCTATCAGCCCAAGACCTTGAAACCCGCTGTTCTAAACCCTGCAGCCGGAATGCTACATGCGAAGCTAACCCTTTTTCCCACAGAACCGCCTAAGCAAAGCAAAAGCTGCAACTCCTGCAACTCCTGCTACTCCTGCTACTCCTACTCCTCTCCTACTCCTACTGCTGTTGTGACCACGGACCAGAAGTATACTGATTGTTGCTCTGGCTGCTATCATTGGCACTATTGCTGCCACAACTATCTCGATCAGTATTATCATTGCTATTCCGGGTACTCTTCTGTGGGAAAGTACTCTTCCAAACAGCAGACAATCTACGACAAAGAAAGGCGCAATGATGATAGCGATCCAAGCCAACAGCAGCAGCCACGAAAACCATAGAACCAACAAACCTGACAGCTCAAAAAGCCAATACTCCGAACACCCCACGCCTTATACGCCTAAACCCTAAACCCTAAACTCCTAAACTCTAACCCTAAACAATAAACCCTAAACCCTGAACCCCTAAACCCTAAAGCGTATCGCCTGCATCGGCACCCGAATGGTCTGCCCAGGTTTTGTGCCATCGGGCACCAGCACCTAGCTCTGTCTTCTACGGGGGTTTAGGGTTTAGGGCGGCTTTAGGAAGATGGAAGCTTAAGGTGATTTAAGGTGTTTATGAGGGTTCCATAATGCCTTCTTTCTCGAACTCTCCGGTTTCATGAAGGTACCGAGATCTCTACACATGTTTGGCGCTGCATGACTCGTTGCTGAGGCGCCTGTATCACTGCCGCTTCGCTTTTTATGTTTAGGGTTTAGGGACGTAGGCGTTAGGCTCTAGAGTTCTTGGCTCTTTCGTAGATTGCAAGCCCAAGGCTATGCTTAGGCTAGAGCTTTCTGTGAGCCCTCCCTTCCCAAGGAAAAGCTACAAGAGCACAGCTCCAACTCCGAGACATCGCCAATACAGCCGAATCCGAAAGAGCTTCCTAGAATATGTCATGGTAATATACCATAACACACTATAGTATACCAAGATGTACTATAGTATACGAAAATGTACTACAGTCTGCCAAAATGCACTATAGTATGCCGTAGCACACTGCAACATACCACAACATACTGTAACAAACAACAATATGCTACAGGCACCGTGCTTAAGAAATCATGGGTTTAAGAAACTACGGTACCCTGACTTCGGTGTGGCAATGTCTTATGTTCGTCGCTTGTTTTTTCGCTCCCAAAAAACCGAACTCAGAAACTGAGGAGCCCTCAACCCTAAACCCTGAAACCCTAAACCCTAAAACCTGAAACCCTATAGAACCCTTCTGTTATGCCAAGGGCGACAACTGAACGAAAAACACAGAGGATTGAGCCCGGAGCCTTTACCATGAGGCTGAATTAATGTAGGGGCCTCAATAATTAGAATAGGGTTTTGGGTCATATGCTTCAAACACCAGAAGGAATCCCCAAAATAGTATTGGTAATTATTTAGGCCCCTATCGTAAGTTTTAAGGCTTCGAGTTTAGGGTCTGAGCCTCATTAGGGCTCAAAAGGTTGCTGTACGAAGGCTCGGGTTCTAAAGGCTCTATATAAGGGTTTGTAAAAGGCTTTGCTATGGGCTTAGTAAACGTTTGTCATAAAAAAAAAACCTGCCAAAAAAAAGAAGTCGAGGAGCTCGGTTTCGTAAACTCAAGAACATGAAGGGCCTAGGGTTTAGGGTTTAGGGCTTAGGGCTTAGTGGGTTTAGGGCTTAGGGCTTAGGGGGTTTAGGGGGTTTAGGGTTAGGGCTTAGGGGGTTTAGGGGGTTTAGGGTTAGGGCTTAGGGGGTTTAGGGTTTCGGGTTTAGGGTTGAAGGGCTCAATCTTGGGTTCCGGATTTGCTGATGCATTACAAACCCTCAGCATGCTCTCAAAACAGAAAAGATTTTCTTTCCTCGCAAAAAACCCCGCGCTTGAACATTAAGACATCGCGGGCACCGTCACCGAAAAAGAACTCATTCCTAAGCAGTACGGTCTCTGTATGATATATCATAAAAATACTAATGGACTATGATATACTAGTTTGTACTATGAAATACTGTGATATCATATAATTTGCCCGAATGGCTTGGGGTTTTTGGTTTCTAGGGGTTCGGAGTTCAAGGCTCTGCGGACACGGCACTGTAAAGACCTGGCCGTTTGCCTGGGCCTTCCCATGGGGTGCGATGTCTTGGGTTAGGGTTTAGGGTTTAGGGTTTAGGGTTTGGCGTGATCTCTTGGAGGTCTGGGGGGAAAGGTGTTTTTGTGATCAGGACTCAGGATGCAAACTTTAAGACAGATATCGATGCGGATTAGACTCGATGGTTTGCTGATAGAGACTTATACAAATCGCAAAAGTTTTAGATCTCTGGACTGTGGCTGAAAGCTTTGAGGGCAAAATCCCGAAATCCAAATAAAACATGTCAACGCTAAACTACACCAACAAGGGTTTGAGGTCTACCTGAAGCCTGTAAAGCCTACCTTTTTCAAGAAGTATATTTTCAACTCATAGCATATGACAGGTAATATGGCTGAAACTTCAACCATCATGCCTCTACTCTCTTACTTGAAGGGGCAGGGGACTTAGTAAGTTGGTTATGAGTAAGGTTATAATTAGGGTAACTCCATTTAGGGCACTTATAACTCTACTTATAACCTACTTACTAAGTCCCCTGCCCCNTTATGAGTAAGGTTATAATTAGGGTAACTCCATTTAGGGCACTTATAACTCTACTTATAACCTACTTACTAAGTCCCCTGCCCCTTCAAGTACTCTCCTCACAAAACGCCCTTCACAGTCTTCGCAGCTCAAGGCTTCTGGGCACTCGTAATCTGTGTGTAAGGCCTGAAAATAACGCTCTTACATAGCGGCGCCCGGGACTTAGTGACTTCGGTTAGAAGTAGGGTTTGTGGTTTAGTGTTTAGGGTTTAGGATTTCCTGGAACCTCAATACGTATTTACCGTATTGCCCTTGCTACGAAGTCATTTGATCCTTTAATGTACCACATGGGAGTTTCCGAAAATAGGGGACCCTCATATAGTAACCTAAATAGTAGGATCCTTATTATAAGGACCCCAAAATAAGGTACCCCTCATGTTCGGAAACTCCTACATGAGCATGCCCCATCTTTCCTGAACTCCAGGTCCTTAACCTTCAGCCCGGCAAGCTTTCTATCAGGAGCCTTGATTCCGCAAAAAAACACCTACACCTTCAAACACCTCTGAAAAGACACCACTCCCCACAAAACGTCAGGTTCCAACTGAAAAGCAAGTGCAAGAATCCAGAAAAGTTCATTGGGTCTCATCGAACCCTAGAACGGCTAGAAAGACCTGCGCCCGTACTCGCGCACGCACACGCGTCGTCGTAGTTGTGGTAGCAGTTGTGGTAGTAGTACTAGTAGTCGTCGTCGTAGTAGTGGTCGTAGTAGTAGTAGTAGTCGTCGTCGTCGTGGTAGTAGTCGTGGTAGTAGAAGTAGTCGTCGTCGTCGTTGTAGTCTTACCTCCCTCGTGCAGGCACCTGAAAAGTTGATCCAGGCTTGGCGCCCTCAGGAATCTGCACGTGGATCTCCATGGCGAGCCCAGCGATTCAGATGGGTTTCTAAAGTAAGAAAGCCCAAGACTACCCGGATTTTCAATATCAGTAGTCTCTCTGAGTGGGATGTAGAGGGATTGAGGGTTCAGAGTTGACGACGAAAGGGTTAGGAAGAAAGCCATTCGCGTCGATTTGCGCTCTTCGTGACCTGTGACCGTGAAGCATTTTATGATAGGGGTCGGAATTTTTAGTTTTAACAATCCCTTCTTGTCCAAGTATATTCATGTTACAAATCATACCCCGAGAATAGTTTTAGCTTTTCAAGCCTGCTTTACGTGCAGCTTTGAGCCGCAAGCTGCTAGGGATTAGGGCCCCCGAAGCTGCAGGGATCAGGGACTCACTAAGACCGACATCTTCACTCGTGCACCCTACAAGCCCCAAAGTCCCTAAACCCTAAACCCTAAACCCTAAACCCAAATTTAGCACTCTTCCAAACTTGAAGGATCGGCCCTCGGGGATCGTAAGAGAGTGTGGGGTGTTTAAGCAAGAAGCTGTCATCCCCGAGTTCATAGCATACCCCACCATCAAGTTCAACCCAAATCAAAACAACCCCCTATACCCCTATCAAAATCATAACAATCAACCTAAACCCATAATACAACCAATATCCTAACGATGAACTCGGAAATGATAGNCTTGACTGTATTGTTTCTTCTTTTCCTTGATGCTGTCGGCGTTCGCGTTTTTGTATGTTTGTGTGTATGCTTTCAGCTTTTCGGGGTTATTCAATTTCCATTGTTTTTGTCTTTCAATTTTTTTAATCTTGTTATTTTCTCGGCAAATATCACAAATACGAACCCTAACGCTAAACATTTCGGAAGAATATGTAGTATCACACTGAATACAAGCTGTCATTGTTTCGGTCATCTTCTTACTATATTAAGGTATTTTGTCTTTAAGCGTTTTTCGTA
>BGNK01003819.1:565-65606 GCA_003297005.1 Symbiodinium sp. clade A Y106
GGGGGCCTGCGACGCGGCGACGCGGCACCATATATATCATATGTGTGTGCATGCTCTCACACACACATACATGCATGCATGCATACATACATACATACATGCCTGCACACATGCATACATCCAGGCAGGCAGACCGGCAGAGGGGCACAGGGGCAGACAGACAAACAAACGCACCTACGTACATGCCTACATAGCTACATGCATACATACATACAGACAGACACATAAATATGAATATGTACTTAATTAAGTAAGTGTGTGTTTATATATATATATAACAGGGCAATATATCGGAGTTTCTTCAGCTCGGACTGCTCCTGCGAAGTCCGGGGCCAAGAGTGCTTCTGCTGATGCTCCGTTGCGGTTCGGACCACTCGGCCTGCCCTAAACCCTAAACCGTCCTGGCCTAGGGTTGGGAGCAGGGCTCCTAAAGGCTACGAAGCAAAGACCCTGGAGATCCCACGACGAGCTCGACCCTAAATAGTACGATCCTTATTATAAGGAACCCAAAAAAAGATACGCCTAATTTCCGGAAACTCCCATATCTATAGAGCCCTTATAGACCCACCCCCTTCAAGGATCCCTGTCCCACCCTGCCATTTTCTTGGCTCGCATCCTCACGATTGAATGTCGCTATGCAGAAAGTTCCCGGCAAGCCTGCCTTGCCCAAACAGGCCTTAGCAAATCTTCCCGTTTGGGTCATCCTACACCGAATCCCCTAAACGCTTGTAAATTCCTCAACTCTCAGCCCGCAGCCCCAATCTCAGCATCCTCCCAGGATCCCCTGAAGAGGCCAAACCTGAGGGCTTCGAGTGCAGAAGCAGCACGCGATGTCGTACCTGCGCCACGGATACGCAGGAATGGAGGCGAGGCACGAATGGAGGAGGATGGAGGAGGTAGCAGGAACGACTACAAGGGGATTTTGGGGCAGCACATGCAGAAGGAGCAAAATGTTCATGACAAAGCCGTGAAAGATATCGTATTCCCTGCCTTTGAAAGCTAGGAGGTTTGCTCGGCGCCAAGACGACTTCCGAAGGACTTCATAGACAGCAGACTCGGGACTGGATTGAAAGCACTGTCGTCCGACGATATTGTTCATGCTAAACAGAAACCGGACCCGCACCTAAGCGACAGGCCACCAGCATGCGGACGATGGACAGGACAGCACCCGCAACAGGTGAGCATCATTAGCATCAGCATTAACGTGTGCCTGCCGCGGGCGGGCATCATGAGCATCAGCTGGGTAGGCGCGCGCACACACACGCAGACACAAACAAACACACACACACACAACAGTCCAAGATCATGAACATAGTTTTGGACAATACCTCGTAATCTAGTAACACAACTTGTGTCAGTACGGCTCTCACGATCAGTGATAAAGCTTAAACGAGCCCACCAAAACTCCAAACGCACTGGAAGCTTCAACTAGTGTCAAACATATTGAAGCTAAGGCACGAAACGTTTTGACAACAAAGTCCAATGCTTCAGTGTTGAGGTTTGGGGTTGCTCATCACTTAAAATCGCTATGCAACGGCCCTAGGCCCTAGTAACGTGACCCATCATATTAAACATATTCGAACAAACAGGTAGTTCAACATCGGATGTTGCAGTTTTAGTCGAACTAAAGAAAGCCCTCATAAGCTTCAAACCTCGATGCACCGACTGACATGCTTTCCGACCATCCCAGCTGCAACATGTGATCCTCGGCAGCCACTCTGTAGACTTAGGAAATAAGGTATATGGATCCACAATACCAGCATCCCTTGGCATAAGGAATAAGGAACCCCTAAATTAAAGCGCAACTTCGACGCCTAAGCCGTCTGAGGCCCTTGCTTGCGGTAAGCTTCTTCTCCAACCTCACTAAGCCATGAAGTGCCAAGGGCTGTTCATCCTCTGTCTTGTTCGAATGCGCTCTTCACGAAATCACGGCCCAGCGTGGCTCACGGTCTCATTTCTCGCAACTCGGACACTCCAGGCGATGCAGCTGAGTCCAGCCTTCTCTGAAGGCAGGGTGCTGAGTCTGAGTCACATCCGGCAATTGCAGAGAGCTCGGATAACAAGTGCCCTAAACTCTTCATTCTCACAGTAAGAAACGCTACATCAGAAAGCGCACCGAGCTAAACACTGCTTGTCCCAGGCTAGCTTAGGATATGGGCCAGCTTTCCCTGTAGCAAAAGTAGTCACGGTCATGTCAACAATGCCGGCAGTTACACTAACAGCATCTTGGCCCATTCAGAACCATTCAGAGGACTCGAGCATGCCAGGCTGCTACGAAGGTCGTTCGGTAGTTGGCTCTTCAAGCACTGCACGGAGACTCGACTGAGCTCAGCCTCTGAAGACATACTAGAACTGGTGGGCGGATCACACGATGGCAGCAACTACGATTACATGACCTTACAGTGGTACTTACCAAAAGACAGGCCACTTTGACTCGGAAGTCATACCGTCACCTGCTCGACCCTGAGATGGAGCTTACAGCTCCAAGACATGCATCGTGCTGGCACTCGTGGCATGCTCATCCCCAACCGGCTTCCCAACCATGGTGGCAGCGTGATTCCCCTGCTTTTGGATTGAATCCAACATCTGTGCCGTGCGTCGTGCCTGACATCGGAGGGCCAACCATAATGTCCCAGCAAGTATCACTGCACCACAAGTCCAGAGAACTGAGCCAACATCATCGGCTACAAGAGTCGATGTCCAAAAGCCGACAGTGAACAAGGTGCTCGGAACAAATGCCACCAGAATGTTTGTCAGCCTGTCCTGCCAGACGCAGCTCTGCACTTGGCGCAAACACTTCACGGAAAGCAGAGTCACTTGAAAGATGAAGGGAAACAGAACAAAACACCAAGTCAGAGCGCGGCAAAACATAATTGCAGCCACCTTCCAGTTGTCGACACGCCCACGCGCCGCCATGCTATCTGCAAAGCCCCAAAGGATAGGCAAGGCAACCATGACGTGCCAGCCATAGGGAAATAGCATTCCACCCAGCTGGCGGTATAGCATGGTCCTGACATGTGTCCTTACAGTCGCCTCGAAGGCGTCGACAGACCCGTACCAGCTTCGAAGGCATCTGCTCATGATCGCACGATCGCAAACGCTGGCATTACACGCCTCTCCATCGTTGCAGCAATGGCATCGGGCACCGTGGACAGTAAAGTCGGAAAGCTGTTTGAGCATACTCTCCGTGTCCCGATAGTGCTCACGCAGATAGGATGCAGCGAGGTAAAAGAAGAACCACCGCGTCACAAAGAGTACCAATGTGTCAGCAGGAGTTTGCTCGCTCACCAAAATGAAATGTATCGTTGAAGCCCAGATGGCAAAGCCAAAGCCCAAAATGCAGGGAGCCATGGCTGTCGGCCTGATAATAACTTTGTCATCTGGTGCTTCATGACTTCTCAGGAATGCTGCCAGCTCCAACATACACCATAAGCGCCCAGCATAAGTCTTGTCCCAAACAACCAGAAGCTTCTCGGAGTACTTAAGAAAGGCACCAATGCTCATGATTCCTTTGGCCTTGTGCTCTGTGTTCTTCTGGTTGATACATACCTGGTCAAGGAAGACGAGGCTCCTGGGTTTCCCGAGCAGAAGAACGACCAGGAAAATAAGACCTGCCGTCACCGTACACCACGGAGCAAACTCCATGATCACTCCTTGATCGAGTGGTATTCTGCCCACTCGCCGCACGCCCGGCAGGAACCCGGCAATCTGCAAACACATCATCAGCAAAGCCGAGATGGTGGCAGCGATTGCTGCTGCAGGCCCGTTGTACAGCAAAAGCAGCAACAGGCTCTTCATGTACTTGTCGCCATGCCAGCTGTGGCTCCAAAAAACTTGAATGGAACCAACAGGAAAGCTCCACACGTAAAGATCGACGTCGGTCCACCTGAAGGCAGCGCCGAAAGATTGAAGCACTTTCCATGCAGGAGTTGCTCTAAGGATGCTTCTGTCGGCAGGCTCCATGCTGGCCACTCGGTTGGCCAAGTGGGCAACCATGGGGTGTTCATCATCACCGAGGAACTGCGGCTCAACTTCTCTGGCACCTGCCATGGCCTCTTGGCAAGTGACGAGAGTCTGACGACAAACAACCAAGAAAGGTCAAGGTTTTCTGCTTCGGCTTGGGGCTGCCATCCAGCGGGCGCTGCAACCGAATTCGACGGAGGCTTGCTCAACTCTGGCGGGGTGCCTGCGATACTGAGTGAACAAGACTGCTATACTATTATTAATATACTATACCATTATAAACTACTATACTAGTATATAAGCAAGTATGACGGCAACGACAGTGACGCTGTGCTGCGGCAGCTCCGCGGAGAAATCCCTTCGAGTCACAACGTAAAGCACATGCTTTCGGGTGCTGGACAGGGTTGTGCTTGCCCTGTGCATTTTGGGTTTAAGGTCACCTCGGCTTGCTGGCGACGGTCCGGATTGCATGTATCCCTCAATGCACGTGTAATGGCCAAGTTCAGCAGCACAAAGACAGCACAAAGAAGACCCGAGTCACTCAGAACTCGGGCTTCAGCCCCAAATCTCCTGAACGAGGGGAAAGAGCCAGGAAAGTTCCAGCAAAAAGATGCCGCCCTCCAAACCCCCTACGATCGCAGTTGCCGCAGTCGCAATGAAATGCAGGAAAACGAAAAAACAACCAGTACCTAGCCCTAGAAGAAGCTAGCAAGTGCCCTACCCCCCACCCGCCCCCGCCAAATGGGGCCTTTTTCGCAATTCATGCAGTCTTGCATATAGTCACGCCGAGTTGGCAAGCTTGGCCTATGCCCCTTCCATTTTATGCCCTCTACCCGACCAGTCCTTCATGACCTCAACACCAAACATCTCAGCCTCCAAGATTCCAGCGTGCGATCTCGGCACTCGTGTCTGAGGAATCCACTCTGCTGCTCGTGACTCCGCGGCATGGAACAAGAGGAGCATGTCAGATGCCTGCACAGCCCAGCATTTCCCTATTATCTTTCTCGTGAAGCGAAAGATTTGGACTGCAGACTGCCATGAGCTTAGACAATTTTGCAATAGGACTTCAGCAGAGGCGACTATGACATCGTGATGCATAAGCATCCTTCACACCTGAAGCCCGGTTCCGGATCTGATCTCGTTTTCTGCATCTCTCTTTGGTCTTTTCTTTTTTATGCGAGGCTTCCTTTCTCGTTTCCTGTCGTGACGTTGCGGAAACAAGTCGCACTGGTCTCTGCTGCCGTCCCCATACTCGTTGTAGGGTTTAAGGTTTCGGGCTGCAGGGCTGTAGGGCCACTGAAGGGCTTGGTGCTTAGGATGCTTTCAGTAGGCTTGTGGGGCTTTGGGGCTTGAAGGGTTCACTGTTCAGGGGCTGGGGCTGGTATTTGCGAGTTTATCGGCCTCCTTTGCGACAGGAATGCTAGCGCGAGATTAACCGAAGAGGACAACTTCTGCTGCCTTCACCGCCACCGCTCTCACAACTGCCACTGGATCACCATTCCGACTAAATGCCACCACCACCTTTAAAGGGGTCTACAAGTGCTAATTACCATAAGGGCTACTATAAGGGTTTACTATATAGGGGCCTTATAATAATTACCTGTACGATGCTCCCTGCTGCTGCTTCTGCACTGGTGAGAACGGCCTCAACAAGAGCCCTGAACCCTGGCAACCCCGAAAACCCGAAAACCCAAATCAAGAAGACCCTAATATCGGGTTCCCTTTAAAGGGCTCCTTGAAAGGGGTCTAAGGGACCTATAGTAAGGTTCTATAATATAGGGACCTTAATAATTAGAATATTGTTTTGGTGCCCATTCTACTATCCTAATAATAAGGAACCCCCAAAATAGAACAGGTAATTATTATAAGCTAGAGTAAACTCTTATACTAGCCCTTATGATAATTAGCACTTGTAGACCCCTTCAAAGGAAGCCTATTCTAATTATTTAAGCCCCTATAAAGTCAACCTTCAACCCAAGGAGGCAACACTTTAGACCGGCCTCGTCCTGAAGCGAGTCCCGGGCGGCCTGCGCACCAAGGGATCTTGAGGGTATTCTCTGGGGGTTTCCAAAAAACAGGGGACCTGGGACCGAATATATAGTACCCTATAAATAGTAGGATCAGTATGAAAAGGACGCCAAAACAAGGTACCCCTAATTTTCGAAAACTCCCATCTTGACAAGTACAGCAGAGCCTTTGATGATGAGCATGTTTATCCAGGGACGAATAGAAGCTGCTGCACTGAACGAGCAAAGAAGGACACATCACCCTCAGCCCACATCCTGAAATAAAAAATCCCATCACTGAAAAAATCCTATGCACTGAGGCGCTCAAACCCAAAAACAACAGCGACCTGCGAAATCCTAAAGCGCCAAATCATGACAATATTATTAACCATCATAACTAGATAATCATAATCGGAATATTCATACAATCATAAACATCAGAATCGTAATCATAAGAGTGGTACCTGCAACCCGAAATCCAGAAGGCATTCGATCAATGTTAGCGACCCTGACCGCCTCGGCGACTTCCAAAGAAGCTTGCTGCCTCTCCAACTCCTGGCCACCGACCGGTGTTGGGTGTAGGCAGAAAGGCCAAGCGTCTCGAATCCGCAGATCGATCAGTCTCAAGGAAAAATCTTGCAAGGGTGCTGCGTTGCTAGGATACTGCTTTCTGGAGCAATAGTTTCAGTTTCATAGATGTCCAAAATCTCTTTGGAGGTCGCCTAGGACGTTGAGAGCCCTGACCGCTTATGAGGCCCCTGCACCTCGAACCTTGCAGTCTTCCTGAAGCTTGTAAATCCTGAGCCCTGTAAGCCCCTCGTCACGCCTAAGTCACCCTGATAATCCTGCACGAATCACCCTCAGCTAAAAAAGCCTACAAGCAAACGAAGCCTCGACAACCTCGGCGAGCTGAGATTGGCCGTCTGTGCGAGTCGATGGTTCTTGATGGTGTCGGGTGTGGGAGGGGCTCAGTGATCGCTTTTTCATAATTTACCACAAGACAGGTAGCCCATCTAGGAGGCTACTATCCCTATACAACCACCTAGTAACTAGTATAGCAGTGCACTGCATAGGTAACTTCTGTGCTGCCCGATGCATGGGAGCAAGGGACAGGTACGTTCAGGTAAATGTATCTTATTCAAGGTTTGGGGCTATGCGATTCTGGCGCATGGGGTGTATGGGTCCGTATCACTATTATCCTATCATGTATAGGATTCTGAGGGCCCCTTATTTGCTGAACTTCTAACCGAAAACGTACTAACCATTAGCAGCCAGTTCTAAGCCGGTTCTACAGTCACTCTCTCGCGCCCTTCAAGAATATGGCCGGATTTCCCCAGCCCCCGAGAGACAGCCTTCACAAAAACATCCTTCAACGGAGCAACATCATGTGCCTTATTTCGTATTGCCCCCTCTAATTCCAGGAAAATTCCTTGATTCTGGGAATTGGATGTTAGGGGCTGGCTTTGCTCTACATCCTAAACCCCAATGCGGAGCCCCTAAACTGTCTGTGCTTCAAAAATCCCCCCCCCCCCCNCCCCCCCCCCCCGCCATCCACGGGCACCACGAGGCGAAGAGCATCCTCCAGACAAGCTTCGCCTGGCAGCTCCCAAGACATCCAAGAGGGCCCAGGATCGCCTAAGCATTGTAGGGTTTCAAAGTTTAGGGCTTAGGATTTAGGGGTTTGGGAGTTCAGGGCTTAAGGTTATTATGAAGAGTAGGTGCCTCACACAGCTTTTGTACTCTGTCCTGCGCAGGTGGGTGGACAAGCTGTCAACTCGGTGCAGGTCTTGCTGCCAAGGCCGAATTTCGTCGCCCTAAAACTCGAGGCTTTGCATCCAAGCTTGTCAGCTTTCAACTGCAACGCCATTCTCAATCTGCTCAAGTCTAAACATCCAAGCGACGTCATCCGAACTGCTGTAAGTGTGACCTCCGAACTTGAAAGAACGTGTGCGACAACGATAAGCCACAGAATAAACGCCACGCAACCTGAACCCCGCTATACTGTACTATCAGCCCAACAAAAAAGCATTAAGCCTCTTAACAAGCCATAAACCCGAAGCAGCCGGTACCTGAACCCACCAACAGTGGGTAAAACAACGGCCCAAGACCTAGAAAGCCGTTAGTTTATATACTTTTGGGGTCCAGGTAAGCCTTTTTGGCATAAGGACTTGTGCAACAGCCTGAATCTTTGAGCAAGACACGGTAAGAAACCCTAAGCCCTAAACCCAGGTAAGCCCTAAACCCTAAACCCAGGTAAGCCCTAAATTCCTAAACTCGCGCCGGCCGTGCCCAGCCGAAGCCGCTCTTCGGCTAAGTCCAGCTCGGCCTCCTTCAGATAGGCTGGGCATGGTCCCTTGATGTCCCTTGTACGGGTTCCTATCAGCTATATACATTACATATATATATATATATATATATTTATGGATATACATATATATATATATGTGTGTGTGTGTATATATATGTATATGTGTATATATATATACATAAAAATCAAATGTGCATATATTACTATAAATATATGTGCGTATATATATGTATGTATGTATGTCTGTATATATATATATATATATTTATTTATTTATGCAGAACATGTACATACATACATACATACATATATATATATATATATATATATATTCATTTTTTGTTTACATTCATATGTACATATGAAATATCAAAGAGGTACCAAGGGCATTGCCAGGATTTGTTTCTGCCATACATCCGTGTTTTGGGAAGGCTCTGTGCATTGCTCGAGGCTGCCGTGATCAGGGCTTCGTGTCCCTTCGTCTATCCGGTTTCAGTGGGATGGCAGAAATGCTCTGCGCCTGTGGCCCGATTCTATGCAAATGACAGATAGAAGTCAGATGAAGACGCCGTCTGTATCCGATGCAGAAACATGACGAAAACATCTCCAGGATTCCCCGGGGCTAATTTCTAGCTGCACTTCGGCTTTGAAGCAATGCATGATTCAAGCTAGATGGAGAACTCGTGGAGGCATAGACGTTGACAGACACAGCGCCGTAAGGTAAAAAGGCAAACCTTGATATTGCATATAACACCACCCCAAACAACATGCATGGCAGGTGATCCGGCGAACGAGTAAAACAACGACCTGCCCAGAAACAAACACGCAAGTTTAACGATTTCCGAAGAAATGCCTTCGGTCTTCGGCTAGAAACATCTTCTGCTCATGCGTCCCATGCCACATCTGGAGTCCATCGTTTCAAAGGGATCACATCCAATCGCACAGGCTCAAACAGCTAGATTAAGGGGACACTCACTGCCCTAGGCACACCGGGTTCCCAAGGCCAAAGGAAGGCCCGTCCTTCGATGGACCCCAGGCCCCATATGGCGGGGACCCCCCTGCTGTACAGGTTTGTACACGTCGGAGTTGTTCTGTATCTAATGTCAAGGGCCTTAATAATTGGAATTGGGATAGGGTTTGGGGGCATATAATGCTAAAACCATAATAAGGAACCCCCAAACCCTATCGTAATTATTCAGGCACCTACATTATATCAACTTCTGTGCCGGGGACCAGCCTTCACAACTAGACTAAGGGTTTGGGGCATATTGTAGCAAACAAGATAGTGAGTAATCCTAAGCATAAATACCTAATTCGAGAATTATTCAGGCTTCTACAACAATCGTAACCATGAGTATTGTCATGTCCATATTAGTAATATTATTGCTACTACGACGTTATAATTAGTATTGTTGTGTTCTGTACCAATATCATCAATATTCATATTTAATGAATATTTCAATTTAAACTGTTAAGATTAAGATTAGAACCATTATGAGTATTCGTAATATTAGCGTGATTTACTTCAGAACAACCCACATGCGAAGGGAGAGCTGGAAACTGGCATGGCTGAGCGCCACTTCCGAAAGAAAGGCAGCGGTCGCACCCTTGCCGTGACTAAGCACCATGATCCCCGCCCTTTATTCAATCGGAATTATGTGTAACGGCATCATGTATTCTGCATAAAAAGTATGGTATACTGTGTCTTGGTTAAGTGTATGCGGTGCATGCATGGGGTGTGGCGGTGCATGCGTGCACATGTCACAACCTGCGTGGGCGCATGTATTGGGTCCAGGGCACTCGCATCTCGGTGCACATGCAAGTGCTTCACTCGATCATGGCTTCGAGTTCTTTCTCCGAGAGCGCTGTTGGCGGAACACCTGCCATACGCATGGGGTTGACCCGACGACCCCATGTCCGTGCCAGTGTCTAGTGTGCTTTGCTACTAGTATCAGCATTTTGTTTTCTGACAATGCTGAAGCTCACATTAAACTCCGTAGGGCCAGTATCCTTCATGTCAGCTGAGACCCGCTTAGAGGATCTGCTTTCTTATGATTGTCGCAGTGGCTACTATACCTGGGACTGGTATCCCATTGACTATATATATATATATATATATACATACATATATGATCAGAATCCTCGTGCGCCTTGCTGTGCGGTAGCAGTAGCGGAGAGACCCACAGCCGAGGCTGTAGCCACATCAGTTCCTGGCCAAAGCTGCTGTGCACCCTGGCTTCGGGGGCGTCGTGACGCTGGCAAGTTATTTGCTCACTGCTCGCTTTCTGAGACTACAAGCCACACGACTTAACAGCATCACATATCGCGCCGTGGCTGGGTCACATGCCGTGCTACATAACATGGCTGTAAACGAAAAACTTCCGAATGCGCACCAAACGGGTTCTATGGTTGAAGGTGTATAGAGTATAGAGGGATTAGGGAGTTGACGGGAACTTGATGCGCAGTGTTTCCAAGCGTTCGTGTCGTTCGCGTGGATCTTGAACCCGACAAGCGACTCCACACGAAGGAGCATTCAAGCTCGGGGATCCCAGTCATGCAGGTTTGCAAGACTTCCGGAACGAAGACTCCAGAATGTTATGACAAACCATGAGGTGTCAAAGGAACTGCTGGTGACCGGACGACCCACAAACTGAGTCGCAACGACGCTGTAAAGATGCATGGCACTCTGTATACGGTAGACGTACAGGAGATTATTTTTTGCGCTGGTCAGCAAAGCATCAGGATTGGATGCATCCTTCGTGCCTGGAACGTTCGCATACAGACATAGACAATCATAGACAGACAAAACGGCTGAGGCTGAATCAGGTTGAATCTGACCTTCGAGGAATGCTTTGGCGTCCGCGGCAGTGACGGTGCTGGTGACCTGAATGATGTATTAGGTTCTCACAAGTTCTTGCCGGTCCACGACAGAGTATCTAAATCCAAGTCTCACGATGGGTTTCTCACTGCATGGCCAGCCTTTTCGTGTAGCAGCTAGTAGCAACTCGCTCTCAAGACAACAAGATAACTATCAGACAACTAATACCTATAATATAACTATACTATAACTATAACTACATACAATCACAACAGCCTGTCTTGAAACCGCCGACATGGTCACTCATCTTCACAGACCTCCTGTTCACCTTGCTACAAGCCGCCACGGGGGTGTCGCCAAAAGCGGGAGGTCTGGCGTTCCTGTGGCACCCCCTAGACCCTCCCCCCAAAGATTCGAGTTTGCTGAGGCCACAGCCTCTTAAAACCTATCCCACCGCTAACGACTAGACTCTGACCAAGTAGTGTCTCAAGGAAGGGGTGTCCCAAAAGCTTATGTTTGTTACAATGTGCTAAACCAAATAGACTTTAAACCATATATAAACCCTAAGCCCTAAGGTTTTCCTAGCCCTAAGCCCATAAACCCTAATCCCAACGCTAGCGACATTTATGGCAACTCTGAGTCAAGCGCCACCTCTGTGTCGGTGATCAGTCCAAGCCCTCCATCCTGGAAGAAGCTTCGAGGATTTCGGGGATCTAGGGTTTAGGGTTTAGGATTTCGGGGGGTTCCGGAGTAGCCCCTTAATAATAGAGTCCGGGTCACTGTGGTGTGTCTGGGAGCATGTAAAACACGCAGAAAAGCGCACTCCCAGGGTGGCCCGTTCTGTAATAATAAGGGCGCCATTCGCCTACTGTTGCGCTTTAAGAAGCAAAGAAAAGGGCAAAAGGGTACCACTTAGGAACCGAGGATGTTTAAGGTTGAGGTTTATCGGACCAAAGTTTCAGGGCTTATAGGGCTTATATTCCCTGAGGTTTAAGGAGGTTAACATGTTTTATGTTTGCCGTCGCCTGGCTAAATCATCTAAAGCCAAGTTACCATAATATCGCAAGAAAATGATAGTCTTGGCCATCACATCATTTTGTGCTGATTCAATTACTTAAAATATGTTGGCTCTGAGATGTTTGCTTCAACGAGAAGCCAGTTAAGGCTCCCGGGTGCCTAGTAGGGAATAGGGGAATGTATCCTTATAGTCGTTCCTATATAATCCCCAATAATAGTCCCCAATATCCATTCCCGCATGCTCTACGAAGAACCAGGCAGAAGAGGTGTTTCGGAAGCTCCCTCCTTCACGACTCGCTCCCACAGCAGGGCCAGCCGCTTCGTCATCCGCAGGCGCACCTTCCGCGCGAACCTGTCTGCTTTCGGCTTATAGAGTTTCGGGCATTGGGCCTGTGGGCTTTGGGGATCTATGAGCCTTACGATTAAGGTCTCACACACCAACCCCTCAACTACTAGCATGTTCAGGGGTTCTGGTATGTTAGTCTCCACAGGTAGATTAGGAGGCTTCGCAACTCTTTCTCGGTTTTGCACCACTCTGTTGAGTTTTGTAGTCCTGTTGGATGTAAGCGAACTACGGCGGGATCTGTTTAGTCTCCTCCAGCGCGCCTGTCCCATGTCACCCGCCCGAGCGTTCACGCACACTTCCCATAAAAAAAAAGGGGCCCTAACCATTCGCCTCGGCCCCCCCGAAGCGGTCAGAGGTTCCTATACGGATTCCCTTTATTCCCCACCTCTTAATCAATCTGAACACTACTCCAGGTTCTGTGGTTAGGGCTTTGAGTCTAGGCCAAAGATACTGAAAAGTTACAAAAGTACCGCACTTCTATGCAGCACACTTGAGCAAAAGCAATCCCCTGTAGCCTGCAAGATCTCGGCTCAAGAATTCTCTTCAGCAAAGCAACTCTTCACGGGGTAGCGATGCAGGCTCCGGATGCTTACCTTAGACCCGCCTTAGACAAACACCTCCAACCACTTCGTCGCATACGTGTGCAGCCAGGCCGAGGCGGGCGATGCGAAGCGTTATTAAAATGGGGCTTTGTGACCCATTATACTATACATATAATAAGGAACCCCCACAATAGTATAGGTAATTATTTAAGCCCCTATAACACGCCGGAACCGAATTGCTTCCTGGGTCCCCGCGCTCGTTGTAGCTCGCTGCTTCACCCTCACCTGAACTCTTAACGTTGATAGGGTTTAAGGGTTTATATAGGGGTTTAGGTTTTAGGGTTCTAGGGGTCCAGGGTCTAGGGCCCACTGCGTGTCTTACCTGCTTGGAATGGGGATTAGAATTTTAGGGCTGCGCTCCACAAGGCTTCACGGATTGAGCTCTGTTACAAGCTGGATATGCGGTCTCTGGTTAGTTAGCATGTATCTTCAGGCATCAGGGCTGGAGGGTTTGTCGGGGCTCACGACAGGCGAGGTCCGGTTCAACCGCGTTTCGTCGCGACTCTGACGCAACAGTGGGTCTAGCTGTCTAGCCTCTCGCAAAGCAGACGGTAGTCATGAAATCGAATCATGTAGGTCCTCGCCTGCGCCTGCACAAGAACCTGACAGAACCTGACTGGTAGTGTCCGTGCAGTGTGTAAGAACAGTCTATTCCAGGAGCACGTCGATCTTCTGAGCCTCTCGCGAACACATCCACGCCTAAGGGTGGCCATGCAGCTGAGAGCCTCCACAGAGACAAATGGGTCGATGACTGGAATAGGGTATATGGGGTTCAGGGCGTGAGAGTTTGAGGATTTTGGATTATAGGGTTTAGGGCTTCGTCGTTAACACTCGGAAAGGGCTTTAGGTTGAGGGCCGAGGGTAGACCAACGAAGACTCGAACAAATCTTGTCTCAGGCCTCTGAGCAACCGAGTACAACGTTGAGCATGAGAGCGACCAAGAATTTTGTGGCGACGATGCTCCTACTAACGACCTGCCACTGCATTGCCGGAAGTCGTCTGAGACAGTCTCGAACAGAAAGCCTTAAACCCTAAACCGAGTTGAAAGTATTGCAACATTACATATGTTTATCGATGTGCAACCTCGTCTGGGAATGCTGGGCTTCACATTCTTGGACCAAAGCCTGCTCCACAAACCCTTGGTTTCAAGTTTCAAAACGCCCAGGGATGCCAATATGGATCGCCACCTTATAGTAGCAGTACTACTAGTATCGGAATGGCAGGAGTAGTCGTAGTCATAGTCAGCAGCAGTAGCAGTAGGAGAGTAGTAGGAGTAGGAGGAGGAGGAGGAGCCGGAGTCGGAGTCGGAGTGGTAGTAGTAGTAGTAGTAGTAGCAGTAGTAGTCGTAGGAGGAGTAGTAGTAGTAGTAGGAGGAGGAGTAGAAGTAGGAGTATAGGAGGAGGAGTACGCGTAGGACTAGCAGTGGGTGTAGGAGTACTTCGGCAGCAGCAACGCAGCAGCAGCAGGAGGAATAGTAGTAGTAGGTAGTAGTGGTAGTGGAAGTGGTAGTGGTGGTAGTAGTAGTAATTAGTAGTAGTAGTAGTCGTCGTCGTAGTACTAGTATACTAGTGGTACCATTAGCGAGCAAGCATAATTGTAGAAGGTAGCAGGTAGTAGCAGTAGTAGTGGTAGTCAGTAGTAGTAGTAGTAGTAGTAGTAGTAGTAGCAGTAGTAGCAGTAGTAGCAGGAGTAGTAGTAGTCGTCGTTTGCGACGTCGTCGTCGTCGTGCGGCGGTGGGTAGTGGCAATGGCAGGGGTTGTGGTAGCTATGGTAGTAGTTGTTGTCGCAGCAGCAGTAGTAAACAGCTGAAGCTCTTTACTATGATTATGAGGACCCCTATACAAAGGGATGCCTACTTCCAAGCGCCCGCCAGCGCCTTGCCATGGAACTCTTCACCTTCTTCAGCAAAGCGAAGGATGACGTCACACATCTGCCTTAGGGCCGAGCTTGATTGATGCTTTGTGCAACCTCGACTCTCGAGCCCCTCCCAAAACGGTCCCAAAACGCTGAAGAGCCATAGAAGCCCAAATGCTAAACACGGGGCCCCCTTGTGAAGCCGGTGATGCAGGCTCCAGGCTGCACAGGTGTTAATCAACTATGTGCCTTCACACATGCTTGAGGGCCTTGAGGGTATAGGGTTGAATGAGGACATGTGGCATCATACTCAAACCCTAAACCCTAAACCCGACTTGTTTTGCTGTTGAGAGGGGGGAGGTGGTTGAAGGGCCTTGGCTTTCGCGGGTCGCCTCAAGGACAGCAACACGCGCTGCCCTGCGAAGTGCACCCTTCTGTTGCCGCAAAGTCTCTCGATCGCCGGACCCACCACATCCTCACTGCAGCATGGCTCTTGGCCAGAAGTTCAAGGCATCGTTGAGGGTGCTAGGCTTACGCAACATGCGACCGTAAGTCACGGGAGCAAATGACCAATGCGAACATTACAGTTGATCTCAAACTGAAGCCACAACCCAAAGACATGACACTATCTATCTTAAACACAATGCAAAAAGTATAACCCCGGTATGTGAGTATGAACCCTTCCTCCTAAACCCAATCTTAATGCTATACTCCGGGAAAGAAGAAGCCAGACGACCGCACCGCCGGTGCGTCGCTCGCCCAGCCATCTTTCGAAGTCCCGCTCGGGGTGGACGGACCCAATGTGGACCTGTTGGGGCATGATTTTACTAACATGTATAATAACATGAACTGCTAGAATAGAAGACTGTATAACGTAGTATGACATGATGAAAGATAACATAATACAATATCGCATAAGATACTTGTAAGACAATAAAACTTCCAATCTAGAAGTGCTTTGTGGGGCTTGGTCAGGGTTTAAGATTTTCGTGTGTTTTGCGCAGGCTTCAGACCTCAAGCCTTTTACTGCAGGGCTTCAGCATGCTTAGCATCCAGGGTTTGTTATGGCTACGGCAAAATAAACGGGCCGTATACCCATAAGTTTAAACGTATCAGTATTTGGACCTATTAGGACTGAAGATTTGGTATTGAGACGCTACAGTGCGCTTAGCCTCAAGTTCATGCTCTCGGGCTGGGGCTGTCCCCTGCGGGTTTGTACTACCGTGCGACGAGCATGGTCTGCGATGACAAGAGGGGCTCCTACCATCCCAAACACACTTCCTTGCTCCTGGGATACAAACTTGGCTGCGAATGCAATCTGTCTCGTCCCATTGTCAGTAGCCTTGTCAACTGTTGCTGTCCGGCCAACAGTTGTTTTCTGATAGTTGTCTGCGGCTCTGTCAACGTGACCAGCTCTTCCCAGCAGTGCTGCGACTTTCGCTGCTTGCCATGGTCTGGATCTGGAAAATGGGTTCTGGAAACCAAGTTTGATGTGAATACCGTGGCAAACTGCCGGAGTCTCGATGTTGGCAAGGTCCTTCCGCTTTGACCCGACTGCACTGCTGCGTATAGGACGAATGCCTGGTAGATTGCTACTTGGAGGCTGTTGCCGGTTCATTCTGCCACCGACCAGCTGGCGATGTTACAAGTGTTCTCCTGACTTGTGGTGACGGTATTAGCGGCATTGCTGCTGCAATTGTCTAGTGTAGGCTCGGCCTTGAATGTGCTGCTGATGCCACTGGCAAATGTCAATCTTGAAATGGTTTCTGCAGAATCTTCCGCTGGGTGTAAATCCAGGGCTGGGAATTCCCCGCAAGCTCCAGAAATCCTAGCAGGCCTCCCTGTGCCTAACGTGCAACGTGACATCGATGTTGCAGAAAAGGTGGTTCCTAAAGGTGGTTCCTAAACAAAACTATCAGCAATGAGTGACGATGCTGATACTGCTTGTGCTAGCAAAAATAACGGCAAGACTTCTGTTCTTGGTAGTAAGTTGTATGACGTGGAAGACGACCAAACTGACAGGCAGGCGAAGTGTCACGCTGCAAAGTTGTCTTGGGCAGTGGCCCGGGGTGGTGGCCCAACAGCCACGGCCATGCCACCGGTGCCTCTCAAGGCTCGCATCTTTGAGTTTCGTGTCTTATACCGTCCTGCCTCCCTGTTTAGGCAGACTTGAGCTCTTGTGCTGAGCGTGACCTACAAGGGAATTCATGTCACGCGTCCATGCATCTAGACATCAATTCAGGGTCATATCGTCTCTCATATACATGGCAATCTCTGTCTTCCCTACTTCAGACGCACCCATTATCTGGAAAGAGTACTCGAGCGTCTCGGCCCCGCCCCCGCTAGTCAATCGTTCCCTCCGGCCGATAACTTACAAACTGTTCTGTCTATGTGCTCCCAACCCAAGATCGCCCAAAGTCCTTTGCATGGAACCCTATTATTGTAGTAGCCCTTTTGAACCTCTTTAATAAGGAACCCTATTCTGATTCTTAAGGCCGCTATACTGCAGAACCCTATTATAAATCCCTTATGAGCCCTTTAAACGGAACCCTATTCTAATTTTTTAGGCCGCTATATCGTACTACCCTTGTAGATCCCTTACAGTAACAGTAACCCTTACAGACCCCTTTAAAGGAACCCCTATTCAAACGTTTAAGGCCCCTATAGTACGCTCTCGCAACTGGGCACAAAGAGATGAGGTGTCTAGCTTTGCCATCGGACAGAGGGGGCATGCAAGCTCGGCCTCTTACGGTTTAGAGTTTAAGGTTTCAGGTTTAGGGTTTAGGCTTCAGGGTTTAGGGTTTAAGGTTTAGGGTTCAGGGTTTAAGGTTTAGGGGTTTAGGGTCTGGAGTTTACCCGCCTCCCTCTCACTAGAAATATACTGCCTCAGCCCGATCGACATTGAAAGCCTCAACCAACATCTCGCCTGTTGGAGCCCTATGTAACTTCTTCCCCTGGGAATCCCCTACCCTTGATTTCCATGAGGGTCCAGGTCAATGCAAGCATGCGAAGTGACAAACACGTCAAGCCATGTGTAGGCTGTTTGTTCAGGATTCCCGCTCAGGATTTTATGCATCCACGTTTACCTGACTAGCGCCCGAAAAAGTCAGCCACATGCATCGCAAACATGACAATGACGCACCGTGTTGATGATGATACGACAGCGGTAATCGTAGCAACAGTAGCACCTGTTGTGTGATGATAGATTTCAAGACCAGCAAAAAAGTGTCAGAATTGCTGATGGTACTGTGATATCAACGACGAGTAGGTTTACTTAAATGAGACCGTCGCAGCAATCGAGATCCGAGCAGTCATCAGCAGTAGTGTGCGAAACATTATATGTAAAGCAAACTCAAGATCTGTGACAGTCGCCATGTTATCTTAATCGCGAGGCAAATTTACTAAAAATGTTAAGTGATAATGATGCGGTCGCAATCGCGACAACAATGTCAATTTAGGACCCCTGATTCATAAATCCCCGTTCCATCCATTATACCGTGGATCTCGTAGTAAAGGCATGTATGGAAAGGAGGCCCATCACTCTCAACTCTAAACCCTTGTGCATCCCTAGATGAACCTGATTGTAATTATGGAAGTATGGCTCTGGTTACGTATGATTATTATCTCCGCTCCTTCGCCCTGAGAGTCTTCCGCTTTGACCTCGGACTTCCAGGCTTTCGCGGGCTGCAAGTCTGCTCCCAACTTAGGGTCCTTTGGCATTTGGGGTTCTTAGTTGCTGAGTTCATAAGCCCCAAACAGTGTACACTTTCAGTTTTATAGTGGGTAATATAACCCCAAAAAGTGTAAAGTGTATCCACTCAGCTACTAAGGGTTAAGGACTCGGTCAGGGCTTCGTTTGGTCTTCTAGGTTCCTGTAGACGGACTCTTGCCGGAGATAAGCTCTGACTCTTTGGACCTGCAGAGGTGAATTGGCACCCGAATGCTGAAGATTGTTGAATTAAGGAAGTGTCGTATAATGTAGGGGCCTAAACAATTAGAATAGGGTTTTGGGGCCCATTAGACTATAATTATAATAAGGAACCCCACTATCATATTGGCCACCTATCATATTGGTATTTATTTTGGCCCTTATATTAAGCTGTCTGGGTCTGGTGCATCGTCAAAGAACCGATTTTTGCAGTTGCCGGAAACGGAGAAAGCAGGCTCAGGTTCATGGGTTGCGAGAGTCACTCCGAACGATCCCACGAGAAACGATGACAAGGGGCCAAGACAAACAAAAATAAAAGGGCTCAAATGCAGCACGATAACAGTCAAACTTGGAGTCTCAAATGCCGACCCATGAAGGTAAGGCCCTAAACCCAAAACCTGAAACCCCATACTAGTGGGTTGCGCCTTTCTCAGGGCGTCTTCGTCTTCGTCCTTCTTCTCCCCTTTCTTCACCCCGGTGAAGGCATCCACTTTGATTTTCTTCGTGTCCTTAGATGTCCAACAACGAACCGTCTGACAAATGCTCCAAAAAGGATCTCGAACTTCGTTCTTTTCGGGGCCAATGCTAGGAATTCTTTTTCATGCGAGAATGCACCTTGGTGTGGGATTTGGGACACGTAGGATGTAGGATCCACAACCTGGGCTCCAAGATAGGATTAAGACTAAACCCCACAAACCCTAAAGCAGCCTAGAGCCCTAACCACAAAGCACGGGACTTAGTGTCTGAGATTTAGATAAGAAGTTGGCGGTTATTGAAGCTGGCAAGCAAACTGATAAACCCGAGTAAAGCCGGCAACCTCTAAACCCTGAAAACAAACGCAGTGTTGAACCTACTTGTTGCCTGGTCCCTTTAAAGTCCATTGTCGAGTTTACAGCTTGAACTTAGAGGAAGTGGGTTATGGTAGCTTAAGGCAGGGCTGAGCTGAGGCACTGGAGCTGAAGTGACTGGAGACCATGTAGGAGACTATGTAGGGGTTAGGGTTTAGGAGTTAAGGGTTTCAGGTTTTTGGGCTTAAGGTTATAGGGCTTAGGGGGACTATGTAGGGCATTCATTGACCACTCTGGAATCATGCTGTTCGGGAATCTGGTAGCCTCGTGTCGCGAGATTGCAAGCTGGTAGGCCCCGAGCATCTAATCCCTAAACAAGAAATGTTATTTAAGTGTATGTTTACATTGAACTTTGAACCCGAGTGAGTTCACCCAAAGGGTTTGGGCAACCCCTGCACACCGCCCCTTAACACTGCCAGCCCTGTCAATCCATGCACTGTATCCCAGTACAGCTTGCGGGATTGTTTCTGATGCGGTGTATGCAACATTGCACGCCATCGGGACGCCTACGTCCACTGTACAGTGCCGTCAAAGCCGAGTCCGAATCATCGAATCGACTTGGCTTGTGAAGCATAAGCCAAAAACACATGAAACCAAGCGTGTTAGGAAGGTAGCTTCTGAAAGTCAAGATCGGCAGCACTGGAGCTAGACGTGGTGATCACGTCGTCCCCAATGTAAGCTTGACTAAGCTCAAACTTTGCAGTTAGGCCAGGACTTGTTCCCGACACCGTAAAAAGTTGAACTAATTATTCAGGTTCCTGTTGAACCCAAGCACAGTCCCAGCTTCTTCAACGCCTGTCACAGGGTGCGTCACCGTTTGGAGGACACCCTTCGCCATCCTTGTTCAGGCCCTCAATGATCGATTGCCAGAAACCAACTGGATCCCTGTTTGTCCCAGTTGTTGCGCAGGCTGTGGCCTTGTCTTGATCTGAACACTCCTGATCACAGGAGCACACCAGGTAGCAGTTCTGCACCTCTTGCAAGGCATCGCAGCATTCCCCCACAGATGTGGCACCACTCAGGACTTTGCTGTAGCCCGACTCGCCGCAAATCTCGTTCGATTGTGGGATCTTCTCGAGAAGGCAATTCCCGATCAAGTCACCTTCATAACTAGTAACTAGAACAAGGATTTGGTATATATTGCAGCATACTTAGAACAGGCAGGCCTATGGAAGAAACATATTCCCGACCGAGTAACGATCACAACCACAGCCGGCAAGCATCGTTGCCAAGGCGTTAAGGGAGAGAGCTAAGATACCACGACGGAGCGACATGGAGCAGCTTCTGCGCCCCTTTAGGCAGGAATCAAAACAGAGACAGATGTGCTTGAAATGGATGACTTGAGCCGCAATGAGCCGGGCTTTAAGTGAAGGCCCTGTGCGACAAAGTGCAAGACTTGCCATGCAACACCAGCAAAAGACATTTTTTAGCCAAGGGCCTGACAAAATCGATGAGTTCCAAGACCCAAGCAGAACCCCAAACTTATAAACCCCAAGCCTAATCTCACAGAGAGAGAGAGATATATATATATATATATATATATATATGTATACCAGAGCATATACAGCAGTACATAGCACTGAGAGTAACCCTTGTGGGACCCGTAACTTATATGTAGTAACCCAACCATTTAGAGTAACCCTTGTAAGCCTTTGTCGCATCGCTTATAGAAGGATGTGCAATGTCAATTTTGAGGGAGCGGAGATCAGGGCATAGATTGCGGGATCAGGGATGGCTAAGGGGTTGTGCCCCCGCCCCGCCCTCCCGCCCCACACACACGAAGATTCCAGAGATCGGCCATGTTTCCACCTCGCCCACGAATGCGGCGGAGTTCTTGCTCTTCTCGGCGATTGCCTTCGTGCGGAGTTGCTCGAAACAAGGGTCGTTTAATTTGGGTTCTTAAGAGTCTAGGACATCATGGCTCACGCTTCAATCGAAAGTTCGGTTTCCAAATTATGCGGTCATTTGGGCGCCTTTCGTATCCTACACACTACATGAGCGGGACTCTACGTCATGGAGAAACCCTGGCTTTAGTCAGTCAACAGTGGGACGTCTTTTCGCATTCTGGGCGGTGTAATAACCGCGAGTCGAGAGAACATCAGAGTAACATGCGAGGGATACAGAGAGTAGCAACAATGACAAGACTACCGACGCTAGCACTAGCAAGAACAGATACACTACGAGCCCAGGAACACTCAGCAACGCTGGTATTGGGCATAAGCGCACACAACAGTGATATTACTCATAACTGCATTGGCTTACCTGGGATTGCGGTCGAGGACCTCTCAACATGATCTGTTTGTTCGAGGCCAGGAAGTAACTGCCGATGCCAAGAGAGCCAGCAGACCCATCCAAGGCACGAACGAGTCATCACTACCACCCCCACGACGTCGACTGCCACTAGCTAGTAGTACCATCGTTCTAATTCCGCACGGGTGCTAGGCTTTGCAAAAGTGCCACCTTATGCCAAGATCTCATTCTACCTTCGAAAGCACAGGCCCTGATCCCCGTCCTTTGTCGGATATATGTCCAACTGAAGACTGATGCGTTTAAGGTATGTGGGATTTGGGTCGACGCAATGTTCTTAGGTTAGGATCGGAGGCCTGGTGACTTGGAGCCCGTGACCTACGATCCTGCCGGTGCCTCGCGCCAGAATCGCTTGGCCCCGCCCTTTCCCACAGCTTTCTCCACCTTCTCCAAACCTCAGAAGCCAAAATCTGCAAGCGGGGTTTCTCAAGCCCAAGCTCCGAACTTCTTGCCGTCAGAACCTTACTCCCCCAATAAGCCACAGAAATAAAAGGTTAAACTTTCCGATTCCTACTAAACTATAAGAACCCATAAAAGTATAAGTTTAAAGGTTGGGTATTGGGGATCTAAGGACCCACATCATAAGACCACGAACCGGACAAACTGCAGTGATCAATCCCGTGTTCCACAAAACATCAGCCGACGCGACCAAAGAGTGTCTTGAGCTGACCTCGGTCATTCTCCGGGAAGACCTGCGGCAACCGCTCGCGGTAAGTAAGACTTGGCCGCAGCAACCATTAATCAGTACAACTGACAGCGTTGGTTCTCCAAATGCCGGCGAAATCTGGAATGTAGCAGTGTAGCACTCACGATTGCAGCGTTAAGTAGCCGTGTACGCCGAAGGATTGGGAGGAAATGGAGGAAAAGGAGTTGGAGCATCAGCAATCGCTTCATCGCAGGAATCTTGCTCTCCAGGCCGTGGCCTTATCCAGCTGGGCCACAGCGGGAGCGGGTGGAGCCAGGATCGTGTCGCTGAGCTCCGAGGGAGCCGGTTTCAGTGCAGCACCTGCGATGAAAGAGAGCTCCCCGTTATCAGGAACCTAGCGATGTATAGTATAGCATAGCATATATAGTATACTTTCGACTACAGTATCGAGTAAGGTATAGCTGACAGCATCAGCAAGCTTACATGGAGTCCGACGCCAAGTGTTGCGAGACCCGAAAGCAGGTTGCACCTGGCCTGGAGTCACAGCGCGTGATGCCAAAAAGTCGTAGAATCTGGCCAGGGATGGATTGCTCGTCTCTTCCGGCCTCGGTAGGGGCGTGGAACCATGAAAGGCTTGCTGCATATGAGGTCTAGTATACCATACTATACTGTACTATACATTAGTACTCTAGTACTGTACTGTACTGTACTATACTATACTGCACTATGCTATGAGAGGGCACTGCTGACGAAGCTCTTGCCAGGGTCAAAACGGTTCTAAGCGCAGTCGCTTGTATTCATCGCAAGCAAAGCTGCCTGAGCATCTCAGTTCCCGTCGTCAAGGTCAACCTTGCTCGCCCATGCAACGTGTCAGCAGTTCGGGGAATCGAGGCTTCCAACAACAACCAGACGACCTTCACAGTTCCACTTGCCACATGCCCTACTCTGAACTTACGAAAATAACTTACGAAAATGAGTTCTTCCATGCAAAGATTGCCTACGAGAACAGGGCCCATTGCCGAGACGGGGGGGGGGTTGCCTAGACTCCTAGAACACCCGACGGGGCTTAGGATTTAAGGGTTCATGGCTTTATACATTTAAGCCAATTCCGCCAATTCAGGTTTTGGACCCTCTGAGCTCTAAACCCCGAATGTGTTAAAACGCAGAATAAACCCTGGGCCAGCAGCCCGTCGACGATCTTGGACATGGCGGCGCGCTGATCGCTTGTCGGCTCCTCGGAAGTGTTTAATTAAAGTTTGATCTCCATCACTGCAGCAGCTGATGGAGGCATTGGAAGTAGCAACGTTGTACGTCGAAAAAATACCAAAGGAGGCGAGTGCCGGATAAGTCTTCCCCAAAACAAAACGGAGAGCTTGAGAATACACCGTAGGGCACATTTCCCTTTGCATCTTGAGCTGTGCAAGGCAGCATGAGTTTCAGCGATGCGAAAGTTTCTGGACGCTTCTTGAATGCAAGTCAGCCACCGGCAGCGAAGCACAGGTCCAGGGTCCTTGGCGCATGCTCACACACTAGTCTCACGATCGAGAACCGGCTATCGCTCTTCAGGGAGCCGAAGAAGCAGGCACTCCTGGTAGTTTGACAGTCTTGCGAAGAACCTCAACACGCAAACGCAAAATCAATTTGACAATGCCTGCCTCGGCAGAAGCCTGAAAAGCCCCATGCCCGCTGCACAAGGCCGCTGAAGCCAAAGAGCGTACATCTTCCTCGAAGGGTAGAAACTGTATGACCATGTGGGAGGCAGACTCTGCACCTGCAGATTAGCGTTCAAGATCTAGGGATTAGACATGCTTGAGGACGTGCTGACCCAAGCCCCCAGAGAGCCCAATACCCCTTAATTATGGAATTTACCTGAAATCATAAGGGGATTCAAATTATGATTTAAGCTATATTCCTTAATTAAGGGGTATTGGGCTCTCTGCTCTCTGGGTCCGGCTTCAAGTTTTCCTTCCATGCGATCCGCCAGACGGCCGTCTGACGGCAGCACGGTGTCTAGAGAAATGTTTCAGGAAGTATGGAACCCTTACACTTAGTTGCTGAGTTCATAAAGCGGCCCAAGAAGTGTACACTTTCCGTTTTATAGTGGGTAATATTATCCCAAAAAGTGTAAAGTGTATCCACTCAGCTACTAAGTACAAAACCCTTGGGAAGTAATTGCCCTCATAGAACCCCCCCAAATCCCAAGACCCCTCTATTTAACCAGGCGGTTCCCGCACTTCTTGTGCCTCAGAGTCCCCGCAAGCTCAACCCGAAGTGGCTCTCTGAACCCTATGCCCTTTCCAGATCTTTTCAGCATGGGCTTGGATTGTGTGCCAGCGAACACTTCCCAACAGCAGGGCCTCCTCGCATATCGAAGGATGCAAATCCGTCAGCGAAACCCTGAACCCTAAACCCAAACCCTGATGGAACCCCAAACCCTAAACCCCAAACCCTAAACCCTAACAAACCCAAACCCGCGAACCATCTCCGGCCTTTCTTCGGGATGAGGGCAACCATGTGGGGCTGCGAGTCTTTCCTGTCGGAGTCTCGGCCAATGTAGCTGATAGAGAGAGAGAAAGAGATACATACATATATATGTAAATAATAATAATATATATATATATATATAATTATATATATATAATATAATTATATATATATATATAATATAATTATATACATAAACAGGTTTGGTTGTTCATATTTGTTTTCTGCCTCTCTCTCTGTCTCTCTCTGTGTTACCTCACTCTATTTAGGCTCCATGCCATGTTGCCCAAGAGCCTGTCGAGCCAAGCTGCACCCCTGTTGGGACCCCCTGTTTGGACTTCGCCCCCCTTTTGCCGGGCTCGACTCCTTGATATCACGTTGAAATGTCCCACACCTGTCACAATTAGAATAGGGGTTTTGGTCATTTTACGTTACTCCCCCAATAAGCCACAGAAATAAAAGGTTAAACTTTCCGATTCCCACTAAAGTGAAAGAACCCACAACGTTTAAAGGTTGGGTATTGGGACTTGGTCTCCCGAATAAGAACAACAAAAAAAGTAATGCTAACAACAACAATGCTAGGAGTGAAACGAATAATAACATCAATTGATAATCATCATCATATTTATAGCAGTTCAAATGTCACACAGCTTTATTAGAATAGGTCATAGGGACCATTAGGGGGGTTAGGGGGAGGGGGGGTAGGGGGCATGAATGCCCATAATAAGGACCTAAAAAGGCCTATTTAAGGAAGTATAGTCCCCTACCCCCCTCCCCCTTGCCCCCCCTAAGGGTCCCTATGAATAGGGGTTTTGGCCATGGTCTAGACTTTGCCGATCAGTCAGGGAACCCCTCAAGGAGTGCATGAAACCTATTGAGTTGGAAAACATTGAAGTGCAGTGAACATTGAAGCCAATTTTGAGGCTTATAGAGCACCGTTGGGTTTCGGTGAAGCTTTTTGTCGTTCTCTAATCGGATACTCATGCTTGGCCTGCAACACCTGAGAATCGAAAATCCAAACGAAAACCAATGGTGATCAAAAAGCCTCAATGACCCTCCATGGGCCATGATAGGTTTCATTCACTCTTTTTGAGGGAGTTCAAGGTTCCCTCGGAACTTAAGTAGAACAAAATGCCAAGAAAAGAGACCCCAAACTCCAAACCCTAAACCCACGATCCTGTAGACGTACCGTGCAATGAGAACCCGCTGCTCTGCGAGCATTGCCTGAGGCGGCTTTCCGAAAACTTCGGGGGCCCACGGTGTTTTTGGGGTCACCATAAAGGATCCAATATAGGGGTTGTACACACACAAATATACATAATCTATATATATATATATATATACATATATATATGTATATATATACACACATATATATATACTGTATACAAAGGTTACTACGGGGATGAATATCGTGTTGACTATACGGTCTACTATATATGGATGACGGGAACCCTCAGGTTTTGTGGCCACCAGAAAAGAAGGTCCAAGAGCCTATACGCCCGACAAGGTTCAGAAGCTCTTTTTAGAGTTTAGGGTTTAGGGACTCTCCCTAAAGCCCCAAGCCGGAACTGTTTGCATGCTGGTGCTTCGGAGAAAATCGAGGCAACAGTACGGCCGTGCTGTCGATCGTCGTCACCTGTGAACCTTCTGCTGTCATAGGTATATGATGTAACCTATGTATTTGAATGCATTTCATGTTGTTCTAGTGCATACTTTCAAACATATTTAAATCCTCAAAGACTTCCACCCAAAACCCCGAAACCACAAAACCGTCCAACGATGACCATCTTTCGCTGCCAAACTGCGGGGCTACCGGTCTCACACTGCATCAGAAACACAAGGGCAAACAGGGCTGAAGCAGGTCATCAGGATGAGACATCGTAGCGAGGTCAAGGGTCTACGTGGGCTTTTAAGCACTTGACTGAACACCCAAACAACTTTGGGTTTAGTTTTTTTGTTTTTGTTTTTTTTGTTGACCCCTCGTGTCTTTTCACCAAAGGCATCCATTAGGGTTCAGGGTTTAGGGTTTGTCCGAATGCCGAGAACCCGGACCAGCAGCCTCAACGAGCGACTCGAAGGCGTAGTGGGCCCAAGGGTCGCCTTTATCGGCTGCCAGAGTGTCCACGGTGTGCATGCTACTCTCCTGAAAGGACAAGGTACCCATGGGCGCCATAGCAGTTCCTTTTTGGGATTACCTTATGAGATTCTAAATACGAACCCCAAAAAGGAACTGCTATGGAGCTTATGGGTAAGGCAGAAGCCGAAAAACGATGTTCACATTCAGAGGGGGCGTCTTCTTAGCATTCGGGTTCACTTAATTGTAATTGAGGCTGTTAACTAACGATCCTAGTTGTTGAGGGCCTGTAATTCCTAGGCCACCGAGATCCGGACGGTGTGAAAGCTCTTTAAGCTTTTCTTGCTTCGAGACCCCTGCCAGATACTTGTGTGTCCTTCCCCGGTTCAGCTTGGCCTGGAAAGAGGACCCAGGAAGAGTAGTCGAAACTCAACCATCTCTTGCAAACCACTGAATATGGATCTAAATGCCTGTCGAGCATCTCCACGGGAACACAGGTATGGATGGCAAAACACTAATTAAAATGTTCGCCATCGCTATTGCGGTTCTGATTGCTGTTTTCTGGGCTTCCGGGCCGGAGAGATGGAGGCGGCCGCGGCGAAGCCCAGAGTGGTAAGAGTTCGCTCGCAGGAATAGGCCCTGGGTGTAGGGCTTCGAGGACTAGGGCAGTAGGCCCAGGGCATAGGATTTCGATGGTGCTATGCAGCCTTCCTCGATGATGGTACGTCAGGACACAGAGACTACTGAGTCTGCGAAGGTGTGCTCGAAAAACTTTTGTTTGCCTAAGATATGACAAGGGCTTTGATAACCAGCGTACAACCTTTTGAGGTATATTATCGTAGGAAAATGATCAGGAACCCAAAGGAATTGTATTGGCAATTCTTCAGGCTTCTACATTAAGCCAAGTTGAGGCGAAATAACTAGGCCTAGGCTGCATTTGGTGGATGTAAAGCTTGTGCAATGCATGTCCTCGACTACACCCGCCCCTTCGCCATAGCTGAAAAAAGAGTGCTGACACACACAGATGGATTGACGGATGGACAGATCGATGGATTGTTGGATGGAAGGACGAATGGGTGGGGAAAGCGGGACCGGAGGGAGGGGAGGCAGGGGGCGGGAGGGAGGTGTGCTTCATCCTACCACTAGGTATGAGTGTCATGTTGCCTAGCAGCTACCGTGATGCAAGTGCTTTGCGTACGGAGGCCGTAATGGCCTGAACCCTCAAGGCCATACAAGGGCAAACAGAACTGTCCAAGTGGCAGGGCGGCCTCATCGTATTCGGACATGGGCACAATGTTCTGCCCGTACTTGAACCCCTTCCTCAGTCAATGCTTGCTTGAAGGTTCACAGGCTAGCCACACTTCGAATCTGCGACGGAACTAGTGGCTGATCAGGGCATATTGCCTTGTTGCAGACTGGTGATGGGTGTTGTTTTGCAGTGCATGAGTAGGTTTGGGCTCCGGCATGTATCGTTTGAGATTCAGGATTAAGAGCCCCCTGAGCAGTTGCTTTGCGGATCTCTGGGACGTGCTTTTTATCCTCGCCGTAGCATCAAGAGAAAACAGTTCGATTGGGTTTGCAGTGCATTCTCAAACATTTGCAAGCTCAGCATCACTCTGTCTTCCTTCTTGACCTCCTCCCCTTCCTTGTCGTCGGTCCTCAGAGCCAAGTTGATGCCGTATATGCGTGTGTCGCCTTCAAGGCTGCAGCTGTACCACTACTACCCAAGAAAAAAGCAAGAACAAGCTTTTAGAGCTCGCCCCCTGAGCCTTTGTAGCACAAGCTTCGCATAGTAGGTCCGATCCATGATCACTTTGTCAGTTTTGCGGCTGTCTTCGGGAATGGCCTTGGTGGCCAAAAGAGCTGCTGTCTTCGCCTTCTCTGGCACCCGGGGACCCGGAACACCAAAACACCAAGCCCGCTTCTGCTTGAGATGTCACGGTGCCGAAGATAAGGCTGACTAAGCATGTCCGTACACGTTTGCTTGGCACTGGCACTGTTGCTACTGCTGTTTTTGTTCAGTAGCTGTAAATCCGCCTCTGTCCTGTCGCAAGCGCTTCCCGAGGCAGCCCAAATCCCCAACACCGGGTCCATCACGGAGGGATCGCTGTGCTCGAAAGCCCTAAGGAGTATAATTACACGATCTACGTGACTGTAATATACTACACTAAAATATAGTATCATATCATGTACTATACTAGAACTTAACAATATATAATATACTGTACTCGAATATAATATCATGTAAGATAGTATACTATAATATGATATAGACCCTTCGCTTCGGAGGCTTTGAAACACTCCCGGCTCGGTCTTCCGTAACTGCAGTCGGTGTGCGGTTTGCAGGTCTTCAATGATTCCTCCGAAACCAGGAGCTCTAAAGCCGAAATACACCCTCAGGAGGGGAGGATGGATGGGTGGCTGGGGGGGGGGGGGNGGGGGGGGGGGTGAGTTGATGGGTGGGTGGGTTATGCTCGGACCCATGACTTTCGACTTAGCTCAAGTGTGCCACATTGAAAACTCACAAGCCCTAGAAGCCCAGCTACCTGTATGGTTACTCTACCATGGTTGTTTGATAACAGTTTCGAGCATGCCACGTGGTAGCTGCATCAAACACGACCAAACCAGCGTCACGGATTCTCGTTTCTTACAGTGAAATCGCTCCAAATCCTCTGCCTCAACAGCGCAAGATATTCATCGTAGAAAACAGTGTGGTGCTAACTTCACACTGACAACATGCACCACTCAACCCTGAACCATTCAACATGATACACCTCCTTTCATAACACGTCCGAAACCATTCAACCCCTCTTCAGCCAGTTTCGCTGCAAACCTCCACATTGCGCCTAATCCCTGCAGCCCGCGAGCCCACAAGCTACCCAAATAGTGGGTCGCTGGCATTCGTAGAGTCGCCCACTCTATCGATCTATCTCTCTATCGGTCTATCTATCTATCTTTCTGCCTTATCTATCCCGTATAAAGTTAATATATGTATATACATATAGTGTGTATATATATATATATATATATATTATGTGTATATATATATAACATATAATATAGATTGATATGCAACCGGCCTTCAAGGGGGATGCATCTAGCTGTCGTTTGCAAAGCTCGAAGTTGTATACAACGTCTCTCACACCTTCTTTAGGGCTTAGAGTTTAGGCTTTAGGGTGTAGGGTTTAGGGGCTTGGGGTGTAGGGTTTCGGGTTTAGGTTTTAAGGGTTTAGGGTTTAGAGTTTAGGTTTTCGGGGTTTAGGGTTTAGGGTGTCGGGTTTTGCCAGGGTGCCGCTGCCATCTTCGACTGCTTCTTCAGCTGTGGGAAGCTAACGCCTGGTGTCAAGCCCAAGCTGCTTAGGGCTTCAGTTGGTTCATATGACAACACGAGAATATAAGTGCGTATGTGTATATATATATATATACTACCTAGACAATCCTGCGGCAATAATTTTCGCCGCCAAGGAAAGCGCAAATATTGTAGGCGGCAATGTCCAGAAAAGGCGGCAAACAACAAAGGCACCGGCAAATTAACAAAAACGCCGACAAAGACCTTTGCCTGATGCGACACACAAACTGTAAACCCTGCATCGAAACCTCGACGTCATGAACTTGTTGGAGGTTGTGGCTTTGGGATTTGTTTTGCATGATGCACTCGGCCAGTTCGTCCAACAAGAACATCTAGCTACTCGTACAGGGGATGGGCTGATGAGTTGAGATTTGAAGGGCTGGGGTGTTTCAACTAAAAACCCTGAGTCCGAAAGTCACCACCGGCTGGTTCAGGTGTTGAGTGATTGCGGTTGTTAATTCGGGTATTGGGGTTTGGGTGGATCTCACGCGATGGGCCTTTAAGTTCGAGGCTCTGTGGCTCAGAGCAGTTCAGGGAATAATTCTGGCATCAGAGCAAAGACTTCAAGGTGTACGGTCTGGAGATCCGTGCAAGGCTTTGGAGATAATCATATGCTTAGGGGCTGAGGTCTGTCATAGTCATAGTTCTAGATTCAAACCTGAAACGTTTATAGTCAGGGTCTATGTCTTTCCTAAGTCAAAAACTCTAGGCAGGGTGCCATGCAATGCTCTGTGGTGCTTGGGTGGCCGTCCCGGCTAATCCCGCCGGAATCCCGGGTATTCCCGCCGGGATCCCCGGCAATCCCGCCGGCACTCGGCCATCCAAAAACACACCGCAGCGCGCGAAGAGTGTGAAAAATCAGCTTAACGTCCCCCAAACAGGGGTGGAGCCTGCGAGAGGCCGTTTTGGTCTCTTGTCTCTCCCTCCCTTTGCCCCACAGGACCCATTGATGCTCCTGATGTTTCGCTCGTCGCCAGCATGAACTGAAACAAGATTGGCTTGACCCTTCTCTCCCTCTGTATGACTCTCCATCTCCCTTCCTTCCTCCCATCCTCCAGCCCTACCTCGCTGCTCTCTATCTTTCTGTTTGCCTCTCTCCAGAGCTATGCAGCCGTAATGCAGCCTGTTCGTTTGCATTGCTAGCAAGGAACAAGAAACTCCAATCGATTTCTTCCATAACCTCGAGAGTGCCAGAATCGGTCGTAGCCAAACAACTCGACTTTCGCAGTCCAAACATCTCGAGCCCGCCCACTGATGATTTCATGAATGCTGAACCAAGCACATTTGACTCAAGATCAACACGGTGGGAAGAAAGCAAGCATCGTAGCAGCGCCAGCAGGTGCAAAGGTCGCATCGAGAAGCGACACGAGTTGCCAGACAGGTACTATACCATTCCGCCGACAACTATGCAATCCCGCCGAAACCCGTGCAATCCCGCAGCCGACCGGGTAAAGGAGTTTTTGCCCGGCGCCGGCGTTTACAAAAGGCATAAAGATTTTCCAGGCATGGACATGTAAAAACATTACATATGCATAAGTACATGCACACATGTAACACATGTGTATATGCATGTATGTATACATGTATATGTGCCTGTTTGCACACGCATTGCTTCATTCACCCATCCATGCATGCATGCATCTTATGCAGCAATGTCAGACTGATTATCGCAATCAAAATCATGTGCCGAACATTGCAGACATATAGCTGTAAGGATGGCTATGCTGCACCAACCAGCTTCATCGTAAAAGTACACTAAGTGCAAAGCAGTAATTAGGTCGTTTACGGTTAAGGTCTTAGGGTTAAGTGTTCGGGGTTTAAGGGTTCAGGGCTTTAAGACTTCGTGTGAAAGGCCTTAGGGGCTTTAGGTGAACATAGGACGGTCTCGTCGGTAACGACCAGTCGACAAAGCATAAAGATGACTAGACGCAAACTTAAAATAGCGTTTCTGTGACCTTATTGAATTTCTGCCGTATGTTGCAAGCATGTTTGGGGTCTAGAGAGGAGCAAGTCGACCACGCGTTTTGGGGCAGAGACTCTGGCAGACAAGCGGCGCGTAGTTCGAGAGTAGATCCCCACCGGGATCTCCATGTCCTTGTTGCGGGCTCTCTTCTGGAATGTTCGGAAACCCACACTTAAAGTTAAAAGGGTTCCTAGCACTGGCCAAGTGTCGGGGGAAAGAGTCAGAGGCAGCCGCACCTGCTAGCAAGCATGCCCGAAAGGACTCTCGATCTAACCGGCATCCCCAGTGAAGGGGAGTTTCACTTGCATCGGCGATGCATGCAGGCCACCTCGCACGAAGGCTCTGATTCTTCTCTTTTTGCCGCCGCTTCAAAAAGGATCTGAGACGAGTCCGCAGTGACTTCCGATCGAAGAAGTCCCAAGCGTTGGCCAGGGTTTGCCTACTGTAGGGGCCTTAATAATTGGAATAGGGTTTCGGGGGGGTGCTTATTATAATTATAGTATGATATACCCTCCAAGCCATATTCTCAGTATTAAGGCCCCTTCATTAAGCCAACTTCAATGAATCGACGATAGCATCCAAATAGGCCTTGTTGGCCGCCCCCTGCCCAGGGGGAAGATCCATGGGAACGGGCTCCGGGTTTAGAGCGTAGCGGCTGAGGGCTTTGGGGTTAGGGTTTAGGGGTTAAGGGTAGCCTTGAGGGGTTCGGGTTCCAGGCAAGTTCAAGCTCAAACTCTTTCTTTGGCTCGTCCATACCACGGCCTGATACTCAGGCAGCACGTGCTTCTCCGTTGCACTCAAGTAGGCTGCCACGATCACGCCTTTACTCCTTGGACTGTGGCTCTGGCTTTGGGCTTTCTTTGGGCAAGTGACTTTCCCGATCAAACGACTTTGAATCCTCAGTGCACGGTGTTGTTGCACAAGCAGCCCTAGCCCTTCCAATCGAGACAACACATATTCGTTTTTCTACCAGCATTTCCCCGGCTCGCCGCGGCTTTGTTCCGACATGCTTTAGCCTTTCGTCATTTTGTCTGGCCTCGACAGCAAGTGCCCAAGATGCAGCCAAGGGTCAGGATGGCCTTGACGCGCCAGTATCTGTTCTGTGCCACCACCCCACTCTGTCCCATCGACCGTGCGGCTTCCGCGTTGAGAAACTTTGTCAGCACCTGCACGAAAGCTGAGAAGGTGGAGCTGAAAGCTGAAATTTGCCAACACTCTTGACAGGCTGCGCGAAATGAGAGAGCTGATGCTGGGCCCTCGTCGGTGATGTCCTGGGAGCAGGCACTGCAGAAGGAGTTGGGCATTTCACGGAAAGTCATGTCGATGGTCTTTCTTCGACTCTAGAGACTCTACTTGGAAGTTCATGGGTAGTTTTGATTAGGTGGAGTTTTAAGTCCTGCAACATGGTTGACCAGTATGGTTTTCCTATTTATAACCCCCAAGTAGGTGCAGTCTCAGAAAACCCTGGCCATTTCAGGCTAAGCACGCAGAGGTCAATGAAAATGAACCGTCAGATATGCTTTCTATGTATAGTATCAGTCTCTCTCTCTCTATATATATGTATATACTATATACGATATACTGTATAGTATAGAAGCAGAGGTTATGAACTTCGTGAGTTGCTGCTTCCTTGAGTCTTTCAGGCAATACTGCGATTGCCTCCTGGGACATTTCCTCCCTCGTTCATGGTGCCGAATGCTGAACTTCGTTGGAGTCGCCGCCAAGCAAAATCTCTCAACCCCGAACCCCGGAGAGGGGCTCATGTCGACCAAGCTCCGAACCCGGGGCTCCAAAGACCTGACCAATTCCCCGAACTCAGAATTGAGGGGCATGAACCCCCGTAAACTCCCCTATAGTAAAAAAAGACCATGCAACTAAGCCTCTGTAGAATTGAGGGCTATGAACCTCTATGAAACCCCATACCAAGACCTTCTATTTTAGGGGTATGGACCCCTTTGCATCCCTGCAAAAACAACCTGAACGTATATAATTCAGGGCTACATATGAACTATGTACCGCATAAAAAAGCCTTACAGCATACATTTTTAAACCTAAAACACCTAAACCCTGAAGGGCATGACTCTGGAGTACTCCTGGAGTTATGCTACAGCATAATTACACAAAAACCTCTAAAACCCAAACCCTGAAGGGTATGACTCGGGAGTTATGGACCCTCTGAGTGGCTGAGTCGCAAGATCCAAGATTGCAGAGGCAGACTGGAGGCTGCCAACGCTTTCATTAAACAGGGAGCCACCTGCCATCCACTAGTAGGAAGGGTCAAAGGTGTAGGGTTTACTGATGAATTAACATTTCATTTTGTTTTCGGAAATGTGAGGTTTATAGGCGTAGGTGGCTGTATGACTTCTGGGGTCTATTGGATATATGGTACCAGTATTGGGTTAAGGGGTTTCGGCGCTCATACTCGGACAATCCAGGCGAGGCATGTGGTTCGAGGTCTGATGTGTGCCAGGGTTTAGGGTCTGAGGGTCTTGGGTTTAGGGCTTTCGGGCACTGTAGGGTGCAGGGTTTAGACTGTAACATGCTACTAGCCACGTGTGATACGACGCTAAGTTTCAGGTGCTTCCAGTTCAGGGAGGTGGGCTGTTTGCTTTTGGGGTTTCCGGTGGCACATACCATTACTAACTAGCTGCTTAGGGTAATGAAATTCGCGTAAATGTTGACCTGCCTACCGACACACAATGCATTTTCGAACCAATACAGCTTCGTAGTGGTGGTGGTGGTGTTGGTGTTGGTGTTGGTGGCGGTGGGGGTGGTGGTGGTGGTGGTGGTTGCTGCTGCTTCTGCGGCTTCGGTATTGGCTTATAGTTTTTATTGTTCTGTTGGTGGATGTTGGTTGTGCTGTTGGTGGTCGTGGTCGCGCAGAGGCGGCAGCGGGGCATGGCGGTGGTCGTCGGCGTCGTCGCAGCCGTCGCCATCGTCGTCGCTGCTATCCAAATGAAAGTAGTCGACTGTCACTGTTTCTCAACTAATCCTTGTAGTTATATATGCCCGCAGAAGACAGTGTGGGAAGAGAAGCCGGGGCTAAAATGCTCGAAAAAGACCCGGATTTGCTTGGTCATGTTGTTTGTGCTTCGATCAGGAGGATCTGTATCAGAGTCTTGTACTGCATTAAGCTGGCCTGCAATAGCTTGCTCCATGGCGTCCGCGCTCTGGAATGTCTGCGTGTTGGGTGTCAGGAAAGGCCTCAGCTGTCCCGCCCGAACGCACCAGAAATTCCTGCGGTGTTTCGGGGCTGAGTTTCTGTTCGTTGAGAGCTACCTGACCGGCTCTCCAAAGGCATAGCCCTGCATAGAATAATGTGGCCCTGCTGGGACGTTAGGGACGTCTGACGAGTTGAAAGCTCAACATGATTAGCCACCAAAGCACCAACAAACACACAGGTCGACAACAGGCTTCATCAAGTTCGCGAGCGCGAAAGTGTTTGGTAGCTTGCAAAAGTTAAAAGGGCATCCGGATCCCCGAACAACACGGAACCTGCGGTTTTACATACAGCGCTTCGCAGTGACACTAACCGCATCCTCTGGATCGCAACATAAGAACACCCAACCCCACACTGCTTCAGGAATCTATGTCATGTGTGTCTAGACCCAATATCTTTCTTGATTGACGTCTCCTGCCAGACAAGGTATATCGGCAGGAACTGAATCATCAAATCGAATATCAAATCAAGCAAGAAAACCTCCACGCTAGCAGTGGTCTTGGGCTTAGGATGTGAGGCTCTTTCCCCTCCTACGTAGCAAGGGCGAAGCCCGCATGGCAGGGTATGTTCGGTGATTGACTGTGGTCGCTGCACAGCAGAAGACAAGGAAGTCGCTCTATTAAGCAGGATACTTCAGCTTCCACTAGGAATTAGTCGTCACTGATGATGAACTCGTTCTCTCAAGGACATTGCTCAGCAAGATCCTGCGTACTCAAAGGGCATCCTTACGACGGTGATCCTCAAAATTTGCTGTGAATTCGCACCTGTAAGCTCACCTTCAACCAAGAAAGGGCTGCAGTCGGACACGCTAGTTGCTGCACCAAATTGAAATCAGAGCTATGGGTTTCCAGAAATAAAAGGTTAAACTTTCCGATTCCTACTAAAATGTAAGAACCCAAAAAGTTTAAAGGTTGGGTATCGGGGATCTAAGATATCAGTCTAGCGCACTGCCGAGAGGCAGGACCAACTCGAGAGCTACCTGCTCCTTCGTGAGCGGAGGCTGCGTTACCTCCGTCCGGCACTCGAGCTTTGGTGTTTTTTAGGCTGGAAGGGTTTAAGCCGTCGGGGGTGATCCTTGCCCCCACTGGATTCTTGAAGAATATCTTTAAGACCTGCGGGGGTTTGATCTCTACTGTCACTTTTCGGAGGGTCCTGCTCTCGCCCCTGATCCAGCTCTTGCTGTGGCTCTTGCTCCAGATCTTGCTCCTGCGCATGCTTCTGCGTATGCTCTTGCCCCTGCTCATGCTGTTGCTCCTACTTTGCTCTTGCTCCTTATTCGAACTATGTAGGCTTATCAAAGGCGGGGATGATTGCAGGCGGAAAGTGCTGGTATAATTAAGGGGGGATGTTTAATCAAAGGGGGAAGTGGTTATAGGTTTTTATGTTTTTAAGGTTTCGGGGTGTCCCAAAAGCGGCCTTGGCTTGGTCTCATGGCTTCGGCCTGCATGCTGCGGACCACCCCACATAGCAATAGTATACTACTACTACCACCACCACCACGACGACTACTACTACTACTGCTGCTGCTACTACTGCTACTACTACTGCTACTACTAGTTGAGTACAGCACCATCTGTCTAGCACAACTGTAAATGGATGTGTGATTCTGTGTGATTGTTGGTACTACGGCCGTACGTGTGTGACAATCCATATAAGCCATCGTAAATCCCAATGTAGGAACCTGATTAAGAAACCCTGAGCAACCCTGATAGACCCCTTTAAAGGACCTACAAAAGGCCCAAGGTTTCTTAATCAGGTTCCTACATTACCAGAAAGTGAAAATTACCCTACTTTTCCTATGCACAGGACCAGGCCTCGAGCCCCAATCAAGCCCCACTAACCCGAAACACAGGGATAATACTAAAACGCCAAGGCCTACCAAGGAACCATAGGAATAATACTAAAACATCAAACCCTCCCCCACGAACCATAGGAAGAATACTAAAACGACAGAAAGAAGCCTCCGACCAGGAGCTGGTCTGCAGATTCTGGACTGAGCCGGAGAAGCGATCAAGTAGCCTCAGAGTTTAGGGATTCAGGGCGTGGTGGAATAGAACATCTATCTCTGTATGTATATATCCTATAATTATGCATATATATATATATATATATGTATGTGTGCACATGTATACCTATGCATGCATGCATGTATTTTCGGTATGTATGTATGTATGTATGTATGTGTGTATGTACAGTATATATGTATATATATATATATATGTATATATAATATACATATATATATAATATACATATATTATATATATATATATATATATTATACACATGTCACATACGTACATATGTACAAATTGAATCACTGAATCGCATAAATAGTATTGGCAAAAGGGACCGGACGATCGAGGTCCTCCCGTTCTCTTACCTGCCTCAATGCAGATGCACAGGGACACACTTTCACCTGCTTCACCCCAGGATCCATGGACCCATATAGTATATACTTTGGCCTTCAAGTTGTCCCTCTATCGGTACTTTGGGGCCAAAATGTGTACTATTTAGGCAGGTCTAGTACGGCAATTTCCCACCTTTCACATTCGCCGCAAGTGCCTCCAACTTGTTGTTGACAAGGAAAGGAGGAAAAAAGCGATTGCATCCGCATGTGCTGCAGTTCAGCCCAACATTCTCTGGCAGGACATGACTGGAGCCGCGAAATGTTGCACGCGCCACAAGTGCAAAATCTTTGTGCTAGATGCGGTCCTGGTTGCCGGTTGTTCTCTAACCCTTAAGCAAAGGTCCCCTACCATACCTTGTAGTGCTAAGAGCCGACACAGATCTGGCAGAACCCCATAACCGTTCCAAGCTCAGTTCCAAACCTAAACCCGGCCACAAGAAACATGCCACACCTGTGACATGATGGCCAGTCCAAATGGACCGGCATGTGGGAGTTTCCAAAAATCAGGGGGTACCTTATTTCGGGGTCTCTACAATACGGATCCTGCTATTTAGGGTACTATATTAGGCTCCCCTATTTGCGGAAACCACCATGTAACGTACATCAGAATAGTTTCCACCGCGACGGCTGAAGCTGACATCTTCCATTCCCCGCACTACGGTTGATGATATAAACCCTGCATTACCTTCATGACCCTATACTATGGCAATCATGGTATATTCCGTATTGATTTATATATTATATCATCAACCGTATGTTCTGTGATTTAAGCCTTTGCACTCATCCAACTGGTTTGGAACCGTACCCCAAGCGATTGGTGCTTCACCGCCGCGGAAAGTCAGCTTCATACAGGTCGAACAAGGGTTCACTTGTCGGACCACTGTGACCACTCCAAAGAGCGCGACAACCCTACGACACATGCCCGCAGGAAGAAAACCCACGGCTGAACAATGGCCCTCCACGATTTTTGTCGGGGCCATGGGGTCTTTGGGGAGCCGGAGCTTCGAAGAAGTGGAAATCATGGAAACCTCACCGTCAAAGCGCTCCAGGCTTTGACCGGATATGCGATGTAGTGCAAGGCCCAGAGAGTGCGTTCGCAAAAGCGAGATCAGCCATCGGGTTATGCACCACGTTTCAATTTAAAAAACACTGCCATGATGGGCTGTGAGCCACACTCTCCAAGACCATGCGCCACCTCGTAACTTCTTCAGTGCACGACTGTCCCATGCATTTCGAAACACGTGAAAGGGTCTTTCCATGCATGGAAAACCGAGCCGTGACTCTTGCAGACAGCCGGAAGCCAAGACTCGAAATGGCCTATAGACTACCTGACTATCAAAGATTCGGGGAAAACGTGATGCTCCGTGCGAATTGGCCGTTAACGAGGTGCTTCTGGCTCCTTCAAGCCCCGTGGTGTTGACGCCTTACAGCGGCCTTCTTTGCTGCCTTCATCTCCGCGGCAACACGATTCCTCCTCCGGCGAATCTCATGCGGGCGGCAGACGTGGCAGTGCATGCAATCGTCACCCATCCTGCAGCCATCTCCGCGTGTGAAGAAAAGGCAAGGATAGCAGCGGCCGTTGTTGTGTTGCTCAACCATGCGCAATGGAAACGGACCCGAATGCGTGTCGGCATGTTGCGGCAAAGGTTTGAGCTCTTCCCCTTCATCCTCCTTGCCGACCGCCTTTACCTCTCCAATACGCTCGACATCTCCTCCCATGTCTGCGGATCCATGTGGGTGGACGACGAGCCCGGGAAGCAGTGGCTCTGGCCGATGTGGCGTAGCCATCGCCACGCTTGCCATCTCTGGCTCGGGCACTGCAATGCCCACCGCTGGCGCTGCGAGGTTGGGGTGGAAGATCGGAGTGCCACGAGGAATGGGCTCTGTCGCCTCTTGGCCCAGAAATGCACCGAAGCTGTCCTCTTCCTCCCTCTCCTTCTCGAAATCAAGCTCAAAGCTGGGGAGGATGGACATGCTGCGGCTTTGCAGCCGCAGGCTGGCCATCTCATCATCATTGGTCACATCAAGGCTAACCTCCAAGAATGTCCGTGACACCCGCACGACAAACCTCTGGTCCTGATCTGGCTCCTGGAGTTTCTCTTCCCCGTTCGGCTCTGCCAGAACAGCATAGCCTGGTGCGGGCTCTTCTTCGAGGTCAAAGCTCAGACTGGGGAGTGCCGGCATCGTGCGACTTCTTGGTGGTGCTGCGCAGATCTCAACGACTTCCAGAAACGTCCGGGTGACCCGCACCACCTGTGCGGGCTCCCAAGCAGTGCCGGCGAGGGACATGGCCGATGATAATGCGAAGGGAGAGTGGAAAGAAGGCCTGAGGCTTCAACAGCAGCGCTTCACATGTCCAATGGAACTTAGCTCTCCTCTCTCTACCAGAGCATTGACAGCATCAGAAACCCAGCTGGCAGGAAACATGAAGACGAGATGAGTGGCAACCATGAAGAAGCTCGACTTCTTCAAACAGCTGTGTAAGCATAGCAGCACTTGCTCTGCAACTTCCGTCGGCTCCCATGCCCTACGCGACAAAACCACCCTACACATTGGTTGAGCTGTCAGCCCGGAGTGTGCCAACATTCGCAGGCTTCGATGTCAAACAGCCCACGCGAACATTGTGCAAAAACAACCGCGGTCGGCTAGGCTGCCACAATACAACCTTAACCCTAAGCCGAAATTATGACCGCTTCACCCCCGAAACCATATTATACCCTGTCATAGAAGCCAACCGCGCGCAGCCTTTCGGAACAGCTTCTCATAGGAGTCGGGGACATATATAGAGCTAAATCAGCGACAGACAGACACGCAGACACACGCCTCAACCCTCAACCGACAAAAAAACAGATCTCCACCAACAAACAGCAAGAAAAAAAACAACAAAACACTACATTTTCTTACAAGTCCGAAGCCTCGAAGTCGAATACCCTTAAACCTAGAGCCTTTAAACCCAGCCTTGATTGGAGCTCGCCCTACTTGGAGGTTCATGGATAGTTATAAGTAAGGTTATAAAGTAGGATAACTGTAGAGAATAAGGGACTTATAACCCCACTTGTAACTACCCATGAACCTCCAAGTAAACCCTGAACTCTGAACCCAACGACTGCCCACGCCGCAGCCCAGCCGCTCGCTGAGTTTCAGTTTCTCTGCCTCGGAACCACCGGCTCTGGAAGGACGTCTCTGGCAACAAAAAGTAAAGGGGGCCTTTACAATTAGTAGTTGTTAGTTTTTGCTTTACTTTAAAAGGTTCCTTTGAGGGTTGCTATAAGGGGTTATAGTCTAGTATAGGGCCTTTATAGTCAGAATAGGATCTTGGGACATAGTCTACTATATTCGTAAGGGGGAACCCGAAGGAACAGTATCACAAATCATGGAAGGTTTCAGGGAGTGGGCCGGAAAGTAGAATCTTTGAGCTCCTTTTGGTAGCCTTCCGTTGTGTTGCGGCCCGGCCGTGTTGCATTCCTTTCCGGGTCTCTGTCTCTTGAGGCATGCCGGTGTGAAGTCTCGAGGACTCCTACAGTTATTCTAGAGGATTTAGGGCTTGGGGTTTCGAGCCTAAAGCTCAGGGCTGGTAATTTACAGGGTTTGGGGTTCAGTGTTGACGTCATCATTCGTCTTGCTTATTGTGAGAGCGGACGAGGACTAATTTTGGACTCTGCGCGCCTTCGCTGGTACTTCTGAGTCTTACGTGGAGGCTCATGGTTAGTTCTAAGTACTGTAGGGTTATACTTACAAGTAGGATGACTAAAGTTATGATCCACATTGAAGGGCTTCTATCCCCATGTATTGCTACCCATGAACCTACAAGTTACGGCTCAGGTGTGTTCCTCACCTTCAAGTCTTGCTCACGGTGTGCCGGCGTCTTTCGTCTGCTGCGATGCCCTTTTGCCGCAATCCGCAGAAATGTACTCGAGCACTGTGAATTGTGAAGCCTTGCTCTTTCTCGGTAAGTCAAGCGAATAAGGTGCCTGGAAACCCTGCCGCTCCCGAACCAAAACAAATTTGAAGGCTTAAATGGCTTCTGCAGGGACCTCCAAAGTGGCAATGTCGTCAAAGCCCTGTGAGAGGAAGGCGCTGGCAGAAAGCAGGGTTTCGCTAGTGTCAACCTCGGATGCATCAAGTGGGTCGTAGGCTTCGGAGTAAGATTAGTCTTGCACAGACATCCCTCTGATGATATCTGTCGAACTTCACACGCCGTTTTCGTGTCAGTGTTGATCTTCCCGGGCTCTGAGAAGCTCCCATACAAACTAAACACGATTTACGAAACCCTGCTGGCCTAGTGTTTCGGGTCGCTGCTGCTATCTCTGATGAACCAAAAAACACGTAAGGAAGATTTTCTTGGGAAGCACGATAAGCACTCGCTGAAGACCTTTAGTCGCAAAGCCACATGGGGCTCCATGCATATTATACATATATATATATAATACATCCACACATATGTCTGTGTGTGTGAGATTGTATAAACCCATTACAAGAATCTGATTGGGGTAGGTTAGATGGCTTCGATTAGGTCAGATTTAGTTTAGAGACTGTATATATATATATATACACACACATCGTAGCACACATGTACATACATACATACATGCATACATGCATACATTCATACCTGCATACTTGCATACATACATACATACATACATACATACATACACACATATATGTATACACATGTGTATATACATATCATATATGTCCGGTAAGTCCGCGGAAGACTATCCCTGGCCTCAAGACTCAAACCTCTGACCACGTGCCGCATCTACATGACGATTTTGCTTCGAAGCTGCTAAATGCTTGTTCCGAATCATACAGTACCAACTTTAAAGGGCAGTCAGTGAGCGCAGCCGCTAGACATCAAAAGCGCAAAAGTGCCTGTTAATCATACGAGCGTCCAACGGCTTCCAAGACTTTGGAACCACCATTTCCAATCCTGGGACTTTTGGCAGTGTTGAAGCTTCGCCGTGTCTGCGAAGCATCATGAACAGCTTCGAACCAACAGAAGGGGGTCATGGGCATCGTCTGACAACCGTCTGAGTCTAAGCTTGCATGGCAAGCCTTTCTTTTCGGATGCACGATTGGCCAGCATGTAGCGCAGCGAAGACGATGCATGGGACGGGGCAGCAGGGGAAAGCTCGAGCCAGTTTCACATGTTTGAGGCGTAAAGCTCCGAGAATCTTGAGGGTCGCTAGCTTGGAATGTTTTCAAGGGTGGCACCTGACTTTGGCGAGTACAACCAACCGCCCCCTTAAGCCCATACAGGCTGTCCTATGGCCAGGGTAGAATATGGTGGTCTGCACGATTGGAATCGCTTTTTGGGAACACTATAGTCAAACATCGTATAACATTCTCGGGATCATAGAGGGATCTTATCTTTGATTATGCAGACGATATCTATACTATCTGGTGCCCAGGGGCGGCCACGGTTGCTGCGAAGTGTAAGCAGATCCTGCACGGCAACGTGCCTAAACACCATCTCTAAACGAATCTTCGTCCTTCTCATCCTTCGTGCCGCGATCACAAGCCAAGTTCATGACTTTTGCAACATTCTATGTTACATGTATGTTGTTTACGGTATGAACTGCTGCGGCCGGGCACACCATTGGTTGTTGCATACGCAGAATCAGGTCTTCATTGGCAGTGTGTACCTGGACCTGGATTCGCAAGGTATACTATGAGAGACACGCATGATTCACATCGGATCGTTGTTATGGCTTATGCCCGAAGTTGCCATGATAGCAGAACACACATACCTCCTTTGGGGTCTACAGATACATACATGTTGGGCCATTCGGAGTATCCCTTAATTCCGGAATATAGCTTAAATCATAATATGAAGCCCCTTATAATTTAAGATATATTTCTTAATTAAGGGGTATTGGGCTCTCCGAAGTCCCAGGAACCCTGGTCCTCGGTCTCCGCCGCGGAGCTCAGCGGCCATGCGACAGCGGCTCCGAGACCCAGCCTTCGAAGCTCCGCGCGGGGGACGGCGAAGCAGGCATGCAGCAACGATCCTGGCCAGGCTTTATAAGAAGTTTAGGGTTTAGGGTTTAGGGGTATAAGGAGTTTCTGTATGTGTGCTTCATATGATCTCTTGTGTATATGTGCGTGCAAGACGGGTTTGTACGTCTATACGTAGGTACAAGCAATGAAGAATGCATGCTTGCATGCATCTAAACCGCATGTGAATGTAGATGAGTAAACAAGCGGAGCAGATAAGAAATGACGAAACCTACTAATTAGCTAACCACATGAAACGGCATCAAACATCATGACATGAAATGGAATATTGGGCAAAAGGAAGAAAGAAGGAAGGAAGGAATGAACGAATGCCCGGGTGGATGGATGGATGGATGGATGGACGGACGGATGGATGGATGGAAGGAAACAAATGAAGTCTAATATACATAATTAGAGTTCTTATTGTCAGATTACTGGTACAGTTATTATACATTTTGTTATTCTTAGTAATATGATGCAATTTCCCATAACTATTACAATAAAAATACTACTAATAAAAATGCTGTTCTCATTACGTCACTGTTGTCATCATCCTTGTCCTTGGTATGACTCTTACTGTCATGACTATGACTATCAATACACTACGGTAAAAACTGCTTTTTGTTGCTGGATACATACAAACAGACCTCTACGTACATACATATATATATATATACAAACAATGAACATATATATATGTTTATAATGAAAATTCATATGTATATTGATATTTAATCACAAATAACCTATGTCTGCATGCTGGAGGTCCTAATGACTTCTTTCCCTCCTATAATGACTTTGGAACTATCCTTTTCAGCATTCATTGCTCCACGGTCTTCAGCAATTCATCATCACGGCCGTGGTTAGGAAGTTTAGGGTTTAGGGATGTTTAGGGGTTGATATTCCGAAAGCCTCTACCAAGCATCTCGAGGTGCAGCTGAAATTATACGCGACCACATGGGCGAACAAGGACCAGCCGGCCCCTTGTTCACCAGTGCCTGCGCTGCAAGCGAGCACCAACGCGAATGCTCGTCGGAGACGGCGCATCGCAGCGCAGCACACAGGTTGTTCTGAAGAGGACACTGGGCTAGGGTGCCCCTTTGCGAAACCACAACCAAAAGCAACCAGGAAGCCTGTTCCAACCTGTGATCTTGATGATTTGGGTGGCTCCGGTTCTCTGCACCTCACGTTTCTGTTGCTTGGCTCCGGCCCAAAACGGCTGCAGGCACGAGCATGGCTTTTTACTCTGGCTGCACACAGCGGGCCATGGCATTCCCAAACGAGCCACGAGATTGCAGGCAACTACGCCTCTTACCAGGGATAGGAGCCCCAAGCCCTAAAGTACAAGCTTAGCTTGGTGCCTAGAGGGCCTCGACTTCATCCGTAAGAGTTCTGGCTGCGCCTTGGCCCGCTGCTCCACAGGCTTCACATACCTGGGGTAGCTGATCAGCCCTCAACCCTAAACCCCTAAACCCTAAACCCGCAATCGCAGATCTTCATCGGCAGCTTGCCTTCTGAAGCCCTTTTTTGCAACTGAGCTTGGGGACTAGCCAGATCCTTGCATCACGGCCTTTCGTGTTCACCTTCTGAAGCCATACACTCCGCACAAACTCTCAACCCATACCCAAAAACCCTAAGCCGGCAGCCTTCAATGCCAGATCCAGAGCACACATAGTCTCGGACTCTGGGACACTCACTCACTCACTCCCTCACTCCCTCACTCCATCACTCACTCTCCCTCTCGCTCTCGCTCTCTCTCTCTCTCTCTCGCTCTCTCCCTCCCCCGTTGGAGCATGGATGTCAATGTCTATTCTAATGATGGCCCTCCCGCCCCTTGTCGCCGCCCCTGAACACTAAACCGGACCGGAGACCCCAACATCCGAGACACCAAACCCCTGAAAACCCTAAATCCCTGTAAAGCCCCAAACTCCAAAGCCTTATGCCTGATAATTCCAAACTCTAAACCCAAAGCCCTAAAACCTCAAATTCCAGTCCGCAGTTTCCCGGAGTCGCGTTCTGAATGCTGCCAACAACACAGCCTGGTCTGCTGCAGCAGCTCTGCAATCGTCACAAGGCGTACTGTTGGGCTGCTACCTGGAGGCTGGAGTACGGTTCCTTTATGGGTTCCTTTACACGGGTTCTACAAAGGCCATTGTAACTTATAACGCTACCATCAAGCCATGAAGAGGTTTCAGTTTTGCGGCCGTAATAGTTTGAATAAGGCTTGGGGGGGTATAGTTTACCATACTTTTATCAGCTATTGGGGTCATAAACCCTAAACCCTAAACCCCTGAACCCTGGGGATACTTGGGTTCACCGGGCCTTTCGAGGGCTCGGAGCCCGGGACCCCTTTGCTTGACAGTGGCCTCAGTCCCGGTAATATAGGGGCCTTAATAATTAGAATAGGGTTTGGGGGCATATTATGCTATACTATAGTTATAATAAGGAACCCGAAAATAGTATAGGTAATTATTGAAGCCCCTACAGCAAGGGCTCCGCTAGCCCTAGGCCTCAGACTTAAAGACGAGAAGCCAGGACGGCAACAAAGCCCAAAGACAAATGAGAGTTTCCGAAAATACGAAACCCTAGGATCCTGATATTTTATCAGGACCCCAAAATAGGTACCGCTAATTTTCAGAAACTCCCAAATGTTGCTTCGACACATGAAATTCAGCAATCGCACTGTGCAGCTGTCACAACGCCCATTATTGACAGCAGCATTATCACTTCCCTATTGCGATCATGAGCACGAGTAGTATCATCAGATCGTTAGTACAGTATATCATGGTTGCAATCGTCGTACCTTTAGGTTTTCATTCTGGCCACCGTTCATCGCTTGCAACATGTCTCTTACTGCTTGCTATGGTTCTCATAGTCGACTGTTTTTTTGCGGCTGGTGGTGGCGCGAGTGTGACTAACAAGCAGATAAACACCCCAAATGCGGCACCCAGCTCTAACGCCCAAAGTCGTGTTCGACTAGGGCATATGCCCCTCAGAGAGTGCCCACAAAAACCGAACGGCTTGTCATGATCCCCAATAGACTCTATACTATCTGAGTATACATATATATATGTATATTAATTAATATGTGTGTGTATATATATATATATATATATTGAATGGCTCCCACACCCTCTCGCACGAAGAGAATCAAGACTTGCTTCTTCTCACCTCCCCTTTCGGCCCGAAGTTTCTCCAGCCGAGGGGCATGTCAAGGCCTGCCAGGGCCCAGGATTTGCGGCCTCGCCCACCAGAGTCACCAAGAGCTGGGTGTCGGTGGCCTGGCGGAAAAAACCGTAAGCCGCGGTTTCGGCCGCGCTGTCCTCCCTGGTAGGCTTTGGGATATCGGCGCTTCACGGCCCTTGACCCCCGATAACTTCTGTCTTCCCGGCAAGAGAGCGCAACTGCGTCGGCCGGATTACGTAAGATACTCAGGTAAACACGCACCCTTGCAGGATCTTGGTCTTCTTTGAAAGTAGGAACCTGGTCTGCGCATGCCCGTTGATGCATGTTGTTCATGTATGAGCGGCGTCTTACAAGCCCGGGGCTGCCAAATCTCAGGTTACCCAAGGTTAAACACCTTACAGACCTTACATGTGTGGGGGAGCGGGCATGTTGCACAAGTGCGCCGGCACCGCGGACGTTCGTCCATCTAGTGGTACATGTCAAGGCGGTCAAGTTGTTATTTGGCCACATGCAGTCTCTAGCTATTACAGCAAGCACTGTGAGGACTCGGGGTGCAATCAGCAAAACCCAACAAGATTGCACCGTATGCATCATGCTCAAGCAACAACATCATCTATGAAGTCAAGCCGATTCCAAGCTTCTGCTAGGTTCGGTTGAGTTCGAGAGGGTAGAAGAAGGAACAAGGCAGCGACTGGCCTCCAGCTGCTTCGTACCTTATAGACAAGCTGCAATGACTCGTTGAACACCTTTGCTACCCCATGTAGTATGTTTAGGGGTTTAGGGTTGGACCTTAGGAGTTCAGGGGTTTGGGTTTAGGGTTATGCCAGGCAACCACGGTCGCGGCTGAAACGGATCTCACTTACAGAACAGCTAGGCCCTTGAAATGCGATCCAGCCTCCTCCTTAAGTACTGCTTCTGAACACAGGTAAGTACAGCGGTTGTAAGAGGTAGGCCCTTGCCCGATTCCTGCAAATCCTGACCCTGCACTTCAAGACTCTGAAATCTTGAAGCCGGAAGACCTAAAACAGGACAGCCTCAATTCTGCAGCTTTGAACCTCTCGCTGCCAACAACTTTCAGGACTCAACTCTGCGTCGTCAACCCCCACAACTTGAACCCCGTACCCAATCCCTCCACCCCTCAGCCCGAAATCCTTGAACCCTTCCTTCACTTCCCAATCCCTCGAAAATACACCCAAACCCATCCCAAAACCCTGAACCCTAAACCTTAAACCTCAATCCCCTTTTCAGCACGGGCTTTGGGTGTGTGCCGCCAACCTCAAACCCTACAGCTTAAACCCTAAACCCCAAGCCATTTTTTCAGAGTCTCCCTTAAGCCCCCCCCCCCCCTTCTAAGCCCCCCTTCAAGGATCCGGAAGGTCTCTGCGCGCTGAGAGGCATTCCAGGAGATCGGGGTCTCCAAACTGAGCCGAGGACCTCGGCTTTTTATCTGGGCTCGGGCTTTAGGGTTCTAGGGTTTAGGGTTTTAAGGGCTCCTCTAAGGGATCTTTAGCGGGTTGATAAGGTGGGGGTTCTTAATGAAGGTTTAGGGTGTTGGAGGTTCTTTTAAGGGCTCCTTTGAGGACCTTCACGGGGTTCTAATTATCAGCGGTTCTGTAACAAAGGTTTTGGGTTTCAGGTTGCTTGTTGTAAAGGGCTCCTTTAAGGGATCTTCACGGGTTCTGATTGCAAGGGGTTCTATAATTAAACAAATTAGGTGGGTTGCAGGTTGGTTTTTTTAAAGGTGCTTTCAGGGATCGTCACCGGTGCTCTATGCTTCTCTATGAGGGCTGAAGGCTTTTGATTGCGCACCCGCTTCGCTGACTAGGTCGGGCTGCAGGGAAACTGCCAAAAACCCCTTCGCTCGTGTTGTTCAGGGCTTCGTGGCAAGTGCACAAGAACAAACCTCAGACAAAGCCCCCCCAAACCCTATAAACCCTCTAAACCCCTGACACTAAACCATGACGCCATGGAGCGCGTGGGTGATTAGCACGATGGTCTTGTTGTACTTCAAGTCCTTGGTTCTGGGTTTGGCCGAGTTTGCACGGCAGGATGAAATATGCAGGGGCCCGAAAAATGTCGGTTTAGGTCTGTGGGGTATGTTGTAGCAAAGTATATAGCTGACTATATACGGACTACAATGGGACATGATTACGGATTTCTCACCCCCAAGTTCAACAACGTGTTCGGGCCTTCTAACTTGTGGGGATCAATCAGGTTGCAGGACTTCAGGTGCCACTCCAAAGCCGCGGGTGTGCAAAGGAGTTCTCGAACATGCTGCTGACAGGCTGGCGGTTAGGGTTTTAAGTAGGATAACCACAGTTATTATAACCCATATTACAGGACTTATATGCCCCCACCTATAACTAACCATGAACCTATAAGTAGGGTTCAAGGTTTGAGGTTTAGGTTCAGAGAAGAAGCAGTGTAAACCTGGGAGTCAGGCACCCGCCGTCTCTGGTCGAGGCACAACTGAGTGAGCGACAGAATCAGTCCGGTAGTCAGAATAATAGCAATAAGAACAGCAATAAGCACAATAAGTAATTGTTATGTGTATATATATATACATATATATATATATATATATATATACATATGGAAAACAAACAAATAACTACAAATATATATATATATATATATATGTACACACATATATGTATAACTATATACATGTATCTTATCCCTCGGGGGTCCAATTGGGAGACCTTCAGAGTCGCCGACAACTTCGCCAACTTTAAGGGACTCATATCCTACCCCGAACCATTTAAACCCTTATGTTAGGAGTCTGGAATCGATGATCTCCTGAACCGCGTAAGTCATGGACGGACTCGATGTAGCGAAAACTTGAGGCAGCTATCTTCAAACATCTAAACCGGGATACCTCAAAAACAAGATCCCTGAGCTGAAAGCATTAAGCTGTAGGGCCTTCGTCCGCTTGATCAGAAGGTCCAGAGCCACGATGAGGGCATTGACGGAATCAGAGCTCTGTCCGCCAGAAGGTGCCTTGAACCTTGAAGGCAAACCGGAACCTATCCACAGCCAGAAGCGCGCAACCAGAGAAGCCCCAAAATTCCTAGAATATCCTATCCACTACAAGAAGCCCTCCACCAGAGAAGTCCTAAAATTCCGAAAGCCGTAAACTCTCTGAACCATGAGCTCCGAAAGCCCAGAGTTTGGGATTATTGGCCATGGTTCGACCTCCGGAGCCGTAGTGCTGCACAAAAATGGCACAAATCCGGTCATCTACATCAAAAATTCTGTAAGTATAAGATCTATATTATATATATATATATATAGACAGATGTGTAGCTCTATATATATATATATATGTATATGTATGTATGTATATATATATATATGTATATATATATATATGCATGTATGTATAGAGCGAGAAGAGAGCGAAAGAGCGAGAGAGAGATAATATATATATATATACATACTAGTATATATATATATATCTACTGCTGGCAGCGGTCATCTGTTATATCTGCGAAGCAGAGGCAAGGGTTCCGCAGTCGCTACAGAAGCCTAGCAGGGGCCCCGGACACGCTGGTGAGCGCATCCACGTATGGCACGTCGATCTTGCGATCTCTGCAGACATACACGTTGGCATAGCCGTCGTCCTCCATGCAATCTGCTGTGCTAAAGCTAAAGATGGGTGATGGAACATTCTCAACACTCGTGGCACCAGGACGGTCTATGCAAACGAGCCCTATGTTCTATATAAGCACCAAAAACAGAAGCTCAGCGGAATCAGTTCGAAGCCTGAGGAGCTCTGTGGTACACCGACCCAGTTTTCAAAATTGCTTCCGGTGCGGCAAGGACGAGGCACACATAGCCGGGGGTTGAGGGTCTGGGAGGTCATGAGCAGCAGCTGGAAAGCCGTCTGGATGGATCAGGACAGGATCCCGAGCTTCAGTAATCAGCTCGACGCAGTTCACGCCTTCCAACGTGGTTAACAACATTGGAAATATTGGGGTTTGGAATCGCGACGAACCAGATTCATCTGCATCAGCTCGGCTGGGTTTTGGGGATCAACCGGGAACAAACCAGCATCAATAGATTCTGGGAGAAACAAACGACGCGAAATGCTCGCATCGGCTTGGAAATATGTGGATCTGGCACACACGAACGGCCAGCATCACGAGAAGCAGCTGCGAATTGCTTTGGTGCCGCAATCGACAAGTCAACTTCACGAGCAGCAGCATGGAAATTTTCAGGTCTGGCACACACGAACGGCCAGCATCACGAGCATCAGCTGCGAATTGCTTTGGCCCCGTAACGAACAAAATTATTTGGGTCAGGCACACACGACGAATGACCAGCATCACCATTATCAGCTAGGAAAAATTTGGGTCCGGTCTGGCACACGCGAACGGGGCATCAGCTGCGAATTGCTTTGGTCCCGCAATCGAGCATCAGCTTGGAATTAATCGTATGTGGGTCTGGCACACGCGAACGGCCAGCATCACGAGCATCAGCTGCGAATTGCTTTGGCCCCGCAATCCCAAAATGCTGCATCACGAGCATCAGCTGAGAATTGCTTTGGCCCCACAATCAACAAGTCAGCTTGGAATTCTGTGGGTCTGACACATACACACACACACACACTAACTAGCATCAGCTGCGAATTGCTTTGACCTCGCAATCAACGAGTCAGCATCACGAGCATTAGCTTGGAATTATGTGAGTCTGGCGCACACGAACGGCCAGCATCACGAGCATCAGCTGCGAATTGCTTTGGTCCCGCAATCGACAAGCCAGCATCACGAGCATCAGCTGAGAGTTGCATTGGCCCCGCAAGCAACAAGTCAGCATCAAGAGCATCAGCTTGGAAATATGCGGGTCTGGCACATGGGAACAGCCAGCATCACGAGCATCAGCTGCGAATTGCTTCGGCTACGCAATCAACAAGTCAGCGCCTCGTGCATCAGCTTGGAAATATGTGTCTGGCACAGGAACAGCCAGCATCACGAGCATCAGCTGCGAATTGCTTCGGCCCTGCAATCAACAGGTCATCATCACGAGCATCAGCTACGAAATAAGTGGGCTTGGCACACATGCACGGCCGGCATCACGAGCATCAGCTGCGAATTGCGTTGGCCCCGCAATCCAAACATGCTGCATCACGAGCATCAGCTTGGATATAGTTCGGTCTGGCACACACGCACGGCGAATTGCTTTGGCCCCGCAATCGACAAGTCAGCATCACGAGCATCAGCTGCGAATTGCTTTGCGAAAACAAGGGAGTCTTCGACACACGAATGGCCGCGTCACCAGCGTACTGATTGGCCCCGCAAAGCAACAGGGTAGCTTCACGAAAATCAGCTTGTAATTCTAGTGGATCTTTGACACACGAATGGCCAGCATCACGAGCATCAGCTGCGAATTGCTATGGTGAAGCAATCAACAGGTCAGCATCACTAGCATCAGCTGGAGCTGGGAAATATTCCATACGCACGGCCAGCATCACGAGCATCAGCTTGGAACCAAGCGGGTCATGGAGACATGAAGAAAGACCATCGCGAGCATCAGCTGCAAATTGCTCCGCCCCTTAAGCAGCAGGTCAGCATCACGAGCATCAGCTTGGAAATATGCGGGTCTGGCATGCGAACAGCCAGCATCACGAGCATCAGCTGCAAATTGGTTTATAGCCTGCAACCAACAGGTTAGCATCACGAAGGTCAGCTTTCAAACAACTAGGGCCTGGACACAGGAACGGGCAGCATCACGAGCGTCATCTGCGAAGTGTTTGGGTTTCGGCCTTGCTGCAAAACAGCATCTCGAGCATCATAGGCTTTATTGAAGATGAGCGGCTGGTGAGCAGGACAACATACTCACGTTGCGGTACACCCGATTGGCCGGAATCGTGCTTATGGTCGCCGCCCGCCTAGGTGGGTCTGAGAAAACGAGACGGAGCGGCATCATTAGCACCAGCGCGAAAGGCCTTGGCACCGCAACCTAAAGAGCTGGAGAAACGAATGATAATAATAATAATAATAATAGTAAGAATCATAATACATATATATATATATACACATATGTGTATATACATGTATATATATACATACATACATACATACATACATATATATATATATACGCATATATATATATATATATCATGACTTCAGTTCGAGGGGGTTCGGACCACCGCAGAAGGTCAGCATCATGGGTATCAGTGGCTACGAAGAACTCTGGCTGGGAGATGCCAAAGGTACAGCAGTATATGTGACTTCAACGACCCAAAATGCCCTAAACCAGGTCCCTACTTTATGAACTACGCCCCAAATAAAATACTGTATGCACTTTCCAATGAATCTGATGCAGCGCGTCTTTGGCGTTGGAAAAGATTACGTCTCTTCGTGGTGCGTCTAATTTCCAGCCCGCAACGCTGCGAAAATCCCCAAACCGTAACTCCTGCAGATCATTGCTCGTTTCCGCAGTGCCGAAGAAGACGAGGCCTACCTGCTCAGGAGGAAGCTTTCCGTAGGGTCCAACAAAGGCGCTATGTGTTTAATGTTCGATACGGGTGCTCAGTTCTATAGATTCAAGGCTGTACGGTGCTCTCCAAGGGTTCTATATAACTGCTCGTTGAAAGTTTACATACGTTGTGCCGCCGGGTTTTGGGCGGGACGAGCTCTAAAGACTTGGTGGCATTGCTGTGACATGCGCCTTTGCTCAGGACATACCTCTTTCCTCATCTAGCCTAGCGATCCTTCGGCCGAAAGCGTCCAATAACTTTCTGGACGACTCTCAGCGATTAAACCACTGGGCTTTTGCATTGAAGGGGAGCACAACTCGCCTCGTGCTTCGGAGCAAAGAAGAGGCGATGCTGCACAAGCTTCGATGCAATCCCGACCTAAGCATTCCTATAAGTATACACAAATAGAATGATGACAATAATAATATTAGTCAGAATAATAATACATATATATATATATATACATATATATATATACATATATACATGCACATAATCACATATATATATATATATATAAAGGCATGTTGTGGATGGGACTCTGGTAACTGGAAGCATGCAGCTGTATGTCTTCTTTCTGTCACCACCGGCCTTTGCTGACCGCCCTCGCCGTCACATGGCTTTTCTTCGTCAAAGAACTGGTGCCGTGGCTGGTGGTGGTGCTGCTGCTGCAGCAACAAGGCGAACAGTTCACAACGCACCATGACAGCATTAGCTTCATCAACATACAGGAACCAACAGCGACAGCAATGACAACTGTATGACAACTCAGCAACAGCAAGAGCAGCAACCAACTCAACAAAGCACACATCGATAATTGTGGCTTCAGTACGGCTCATGGTCGTGTTCACTTGTTGAGGCAACTGCTACTGCCAAGTCGAAGCAATCAGCGCTACTGTCGGTATGCTTTGAACTGAAGCTTCATTACCCGAATTCATGTCGTAGAACTGTGTTACCGTACGTGCTCTCGAAGATCTCCATCGCGACAACTGCGGTCAGCTGTGGAGAACTGTTTAGAACTGCTCACTGATAGGATGCTTAGAATTTGAGGGCTGCGCCAGCTCAATTAGTCAGACTTGGAGATGTCGTCGTCTGACAAGTGTGCACAGACAGGGAAGCAGTTCTGAGCGATGTATACTACACAGATGCTGACAGAACCCCGGAAGCTGGTATTCAGCTCAGGGACGGCCGTCTGTGCTCGCGTCACCTGCGGCTTCCAATATGCATGTCATGTCTCCGAAGGATCTCAGGTCCTTGCAACTGGATCCAATAAAACCGGGTGAGCTCTGTGAACAAGGGAGGTCCAACGAAAACGCCCGGTTCCGATGTAGATATGTGAGTTTGCAGCGCTGGATAACATCTTAGCAGCACAGCATGTCAGAGCTTCTCGGCACCAGTGGCTGGCCCCATGCGGCACTGACATGTGGCAGCTTCAGAAAATCGGGAACCCTGCTATACAAGGATGCTTCTAAATATCTTGGTGCCCGAGACGCACCTTGACCCTAAGCTTGAGAAGCCTTATACTGATGTGCCTTGTTCCCATCGCTTGCTTCGGCGAAGGTCTCCTGCATCGACTCGCCGACATCGACCACAAGAACCTGCTGCTCGGAGAAAACTCAAAGACGCATCTTGTGTCGTCCTTGCATACCCGCTGTATGAGTATACTGTATTTTGACAATGCATCTACATTTATATATATATATATACTGTATGTATATATACATATATACACATAATCCCGAACTTAACTTAAGTATTAAGGCCCCTCTACTACGGACCATGCCTTGCTCGCAGGCGGTTACAGTTAGCCAAGAGGCCGTGGCATCTCTGGCTTTCCATGCCATGGCTCTCTTTGGAAGGATGACCAACACAATAAGGGCTACCACAACTGGGATCTGCTGCTTCATGAAAAAGTGACTATGAAGGCTGGTCTACGGGGCTACTATAAGAGGATGCGGCTGTGTCAGGTTGTGGTGTGTTCAATGTTGGGAGTTTCATTGGGCCGGCTGAAAGGTCCAATTTTTAGTGGCCTCGGATCGGGGATGTCGGCTGTGAGCTTGTAGCTCGAGCTGGAGGTGGGATGACTCAAAACCCTTTTTCGCTACACCCTTAACCCTAAACCCCCTTGAGGTGCTCGATGGTCTACCGTCTAGCAGCAGAGTTTAGGCTTAGCTCGCGCGATTACGATAGGCACATGAATACAAATGTTTCATGAACCCGCAAGGCAAGCCCAGTTTTGCACCGGACTTGCGTCGCTGGCCTTCTTGTGCCAGCAAGCTTGAGCCCAAATTTCAACCGATACGAAGGCAATCACTTCGTGGGAGGTCCTAACCCACTTTGGCCCAAGGATTGCCAAGAATGTTGATGCATGTGCTGCTATAAGTTATAATATACATGTACATGTACATATATATATATATACGCCGATACCAACACGATCTGGGGGCACTCTCGCAGTACAAGGGGCGATCCTCACGGCTACTTAGTCCAGCCTGACGTTGCTTCGCAAAACGAAGCCTCAATTAAAGCACAACTGTCGCCATCACTCTCTTTGTTCGGCATTTTTACCATAATGGCACAGCTGGAACTGCTGGTGGTGGCAGGGGTTGTAGGAATTGTTAGGAGGTTGGCTGCGACGCAGGAGCTGGTGATAGTGGTGGTGCTTAGCGGGCGATGGCCAATATTCAGTTTATCATGCTTTGGGATGTTGAGGACAGCGGAGATGGTACTTCTCTTCGAGGATTTCGATGGTGATTGTGAGCTGTGAGATTAGGGCTCGTTGCATGTTACCAACCTGTTGAGCGGTTGTGTTTGGTGTATGGCAACCGAACGCAGCACGAGCTGAAATCAAATAGTGGTACAAGACATGAGCAGGTATATGGGATCATCCTCTTTGTAGTCTCCATGATCCAAACAAGGCTTGCTACTGTTCGCAAATGCGACCCAATACGGTTGATGATACAAATCCTGCATTACCCATAATCAGGAATATACCATACTTCCCTCAGTTTAAGGCCATTAAGGTAATGCAGGATGTATATCATCAACCGTAGTGCCAGTTTCGCTTCCGAGAGCTACTAGCCCCATAAAGGTATGTATGTAAACAAACATGTATGCATAACTGAATTAAGAACCATGTAAGTATGTATGAAGGATATGTATGATCATCTTTTCGCATTTTGATATGTGTCTATTTAGTTTCAGCCCGACCCCAATGTGAGAACTCCAATTCAAAGATCCGGTGCTGCATTGGTCAAACAACTTCATACCATGTCCTCTTCCATCTGCTTCTCCTGCAAGGACCATGCAGCCTGGCTCAAGAGCAAGAGCAAGAAAGCATTGTTAACGGGTTTAAATTTGAGTTACCACAAAAATAAGGAAATCATATCATTTACTATAGATCCATATTGTGGTAACTATAGGACTTCAAGCTGCGACGGCTGTTTCGCGCCCGTCTGCTGCGGGAAGCGAGGGGCTTCACACCACCTATAGCACTTTGCACTATCACTTCAGCTCGTGCGAGGGTCGGCAGATCCTTATGGAGGGTACTTTTAGAAGTTAAATTTGTAAACTTAGGGTTTAGGGTTACTACCAGTGAATGACTCTTCCCCCGAACTTGAAGTCTCTTCATGTTCTACCGTACCATTGCTTCTCTGGTGATCTTGGCCTCTCCCGCACGCGATGAAGCTTTCCCGGCTCATTTCCCGGCACTCTGTAGCAATGCATCCAAACCTCATCCAGACCGGATGAACCCGAAGCGAGAAAGTGTAAAGTTATTACAGGTACCACCTCCCATATGTCTCCAGCTCACTGACGTTATTAACATCTAGGGCCTAGGGAGCACCGGGTTAGGTAGAAGTCGGATACATGGAATGCCTAGCCGACTCAAGCCGTCTTGTGCGGGCCGACTGCAGGCAGTGGAGCTTGCGAATCAGTTTGCGAACCACATCTCGAGAAACCCACATCCCACGGTGCTTAGCTTGCCCTTGGAATTGCCCTCTTCCTGCTCCCTCCTCCCCGTCCTCCATACCATGCTCCTGCGCTTCGAGAGTGTAGCTCCTGTTGCTATGACTACACACTGCGTCTTGCTTGCGCGGTGCGTCTGGAGCATTTCGCACGCCGATTTTTTCTGCAGGGATGGCTCGTCTGCAGCAGGTTTCACACTGTTGCTGCTGTTGTTCTTGTTGATGTTGCCTGTTGTTATTGCTGCTGTTGATGTCTTTGTCGTTGTTGGTGGTGATGATGATGATAATGATGATGTCCTGGTCGTGCATTTGCTGCTTGTGGTTGTGGTGGTTACGGTGGTGGTTGTGGTTGTGGTGGTGGTGGTGGAGCAACACGCAAACTGTTTGCGCTGAGTTCGACATCGGCAGAAGTGCAACGAACATTCGGCAGTTGTCGTCAGGTAAAACTCGTGGAGGGCAAAGAAACAAAACTCGCGTGGTTCCCTGCCCCTGCCCTAACTTCTTGCTACTGGCTCCTGTCACAGATGGCTGCCCCAGAAAGAATTACCATAGGCCCACTTTCCGCTTCAGGAGTTCACAAGTCTTCCCGGCCTGCAATCTCCTCCAGAGTGCTTGAGTATCTAAGCTGCTAACGACAAAACTCGCACAGCTCTTTCGGCTGTGACCTGGAGGGCGAAAGGCAAAAATGCAGGGAAAGAGGTGATGCTAGCTTTCCCAGGTACTGAATTCTGCCACTCGGGATCTGTACATGAGCAGCTTCCACAAAAGACCCCTGAACCATGAAGCCCCACAAGCGAACAGCTCTCAAAGCCAAACCTAGATTCAGAAGTGCTCTCGGGAATGAGCCCCAAAGTGTGTCCCTCTTCGGGCACACTCGTGACACGTGTGGTCGGACTCCTATGTGAACCCTATTGGTTCGGGAAGGACTCGCAATCCCTCAAAACCGGGGCACGTTTGGCTTCATTCATGTTTGTCAGTGTCCTGGCCTCGTGCAAAGAAGTGCGGTAGCAACGCGAAACGAAAGCCCACCACAGCGAATACCAGAAGTTGATACATACTCGCCATGCCATATGCCCGAGGTTGAGGAAGCCCGTGCGCGGTGGAACAGTCACAGGTCTCGCAAGGCCACAACGACAAATGCAAAGAATGTGTTCACCAATACTTTAGCGACAAACCCCAAAAGAACCCAGTTTTGACGAAACGACGGCATTGCATGTGTACTGGTGGTGGATGCCTTTTCCAAGCTGCGCGAAACTGAAATGAGCGACAGTGCTTCTTGATCCTGTCTGTTCACGACAGCATTGCCTAAGACTGCGGCTGACAACAGGTGACTAAACCCTAAAAACTCAAAACCCTAAACCCCGATCCCCCAAAACGCTCAAACTGTTTTAATTCCTTGGGCCCTACAGGCCGGACTCAAGGCCCTTAACCTTAAAAAAGGGGCATTCATGATTAGAATAGGCTTCTCTTTTGAAGGGCTCCTTCAAAGGGTCTATAAGGGATCCAAAATGAGGTTCTATAATATATAGGGGCTTTGGGGCCCGTTAGACTCCAATGATAATAAGGAACCACCAAAGTAGTACTGGTAATTATTATTAAGCCTAAACTGCCCTAAAGCGTCATGAGCCTTGCGGACCCCTGAGCTGGAATCGCGAGAAGACTCGCAGCGAGGAAAACTGGCTTCGTTTGACGCGCCTTGTGGATGCTCCTGGAGGCCTCCAAGGGTTGATCGGGGATACTGCCCCTATACAGTAACAGTCTATAATAGGGCTAGTATTAAGAGCCGAATATATCTACACCATGAACATCATCCAACTGTTACTGAGTGGGGGCAGTATCCAAGGGTTGATCTAAGCCAGCACCGGACTCATGGTTTGGGGACGGACATATGAATAAATAACGCTTCGTAGTTTAGGGTGCAATCTTAAGGTAGGGACATGGGGTTCTCTGGGTTGCATGATGTCCTCAGCAAGTAAAGACATGATGATGCTGATGATACAAATAGTTTGAACAGTTTTCTGGACTCGTCAATGTCTTTCACAAGGATTGGCCTTAGCACAACCCGTCCTGCGACCGGTGCGGTCCCAGCTGCACACCCCAAAAAACAGCTTTGGATTCGTGATGGCTTAGGGGAAGTCCCCGCAGCTTCGTCCAAACAGGTGTCAGCACACAAGCCTCGCATGCACTATTAGTTTCGGCAGCAATGTCTTCACAAGCACGGACAAGTCGCAGCATTGAGGCGAATAGCTCTTCGAAGCCATGCTTTCTCAAAGCCCACCTCATGAGCACAAGCCGGGCGAATCGGCTGTGGCATCGCCGCCCCAAGCTGCCGCCACCGCTGTTGCCCGTTTGGCCAGCTGGGGCTTCGACTGCACAAGAGCAAATCGTCACTAGGCTTGAATTGAAGTTTGAGAAATGAGGGGACGACTACCATCTCTATTGCTACTTCTATTGCTACTTCTACGACGACGACGACTGCTACTAATTACTCCTCCTCCTCGAACTACTCCTGCTGCTCCTGCTCCTGCTCCTGCCTTTGACGGTTCCCACCCTCCTCCGCGATCTATGACTTGCTCTCATCTTTGGTGTTGCTTGCATTCCTCTTGGCTGTCGATCGCCATCTTATGTGCCTGTGAAGCATAAGAAGTGGTGCAATCTGTACCTGCACTAGGACGGCCACCAGCATCATCATCACTACGAGGCCACGACCGACACCATGTGTCACCATGACGACCGTAACGGGCGCAAATACATAATCCAAAGCACCGCTATTTCGCTCCTGTCCATAACCGCGTCATCACCACCACCAGCACCAACTAATACTAGTGCGACAATCATCATGCCTTTAACATCAGCATCGCAATCACCGTAGTCATGATTTTCATGTCGCCGGCATGGTACTCATCATCATATTCATAGTTTCCGCCACTATCATGCTCACCACCGTACAGACAAGATGCTGTTGCTACTCAATTTTTTGTGGTCTTAGATTCCAGGTCAGTCTGCTCAAAAGCCACGAACATTAGTAATGTCGTTGTTTTCTTCACGGCACTCCTGTCAGCATTGCCATGTGTCTGCTTCAGCGCGGTTGGGGAGGTGCGACGTGTTCATGCTTGCTACCGAACAGCGTCTAACAGATCTCAAGTTCTGATGCTTGCTGGGCCATTATGTAAGCACCATCCTCCAGAGTGTCATCACCACCGCAAAAAACAGCCACCGTGATTGCGAGGTTCGTCTTAGCTAAGTCCGATTGTGCATTGCACATGGACAAGGCACCAACATCAGCATATATCAGATGTCATCCTTTGCTCCGTCACTGTGCCTCTCCTCAACAAAAACCCAGAACTCTGGGCCTGGAACCATGGCAGCTCCGTGCTCAAGCCTGGGCCAAGAGCCTACAAAGGGGCGTATGGCCCATTTAAAAGGCTTACTACCGGTGTACTTCAAGGGGATACGAAAATAATAAGGTTACAAGAGGGGGACTTACTGCAATCAAAGCATACAACATACAGGGCCCATGTAGTCGTAGAGGCCTGCAGCTCTATGCTCAAAGTATCGCCAGAACATGATGTCGAAATATCCGGGGCCTCCCTTGGACGTTTCCTGGGGCCGGGGACATCCGGCAAGAGTTGGACTTTTGTTGACCGTGGCAAAGCTTCAACGTTTGTTAGGTAGTGAAGGAATGCATCCCAAACCGCCAAGCCTCGGCGGGTGGAGTCTCCAAGTAACCCTAAACCTTAAACCCCTGAACCCCTCTTTTGAACGAGGTCTCTCTGAAGCCCTAAACCCCTCAACCCTAAACCCTAAGTGAGTCTGCTGCGACTGTGAGGACCACGAGCGCTGCTCGGGCCCAGCCCTCCTCGGTGGCGGAAGTTCTTCACCCACCTCCCGACTCCGAATCCTGAATACCAAAGCACGATATGAGCCTACACCCTACAAGCTAAGGTTGTGTGCATGTCTATGTACATATATCTGTATCTGTATACATATATATGTATACATATGAACATGCCGGACCCCATGCACTAACTAATCTGCACCGTATCCCCAGGAATCACCATCCCTAAAACCTCAAACTCTTTCACCCTAAACTCCTGCAAAGAGCCCTTATAGCAGCTCTCGTGGTAGCTCCTTGTAAGCCCCAAAGCCCCATAGCCGGCCCAGAAGCAGAACACCGGCCACTTCATGCAAGGGCTTTTCCGGTCGCAGACGTCCCCTGTCATACCCAGTTTCCTGACCCAGACTCAGGGAGGGCTTGAGGCGCCAGGGACGAGGACTGGAACACCCAATACCCCTGAATTTTAGGGAACATGGCTAGGATCAGCCTCCGACAACTGGGGTTTTTGGGGAGTTGTCATCACCATTGCCATTATCGTCGGTATATAGATTGTCAATTTATATTGCGATTGTTACTATTCCTATTTTGGCTTTGGGCTGGTGTGCCTCGGTTCCTATCGAAACCTGGTCAAAGTGGGGCTCACTGAACAACGCCAACAGGTGCAACTGACTTACACGGCATCTACGGACCGACGGACCAATCAAGGTTTCCGGTGCTTGCGTTCTGCTTAAGTTTTACATGAAGAGATAACACGCGCAATTTCAAGACGCGCGAAGCGATCGAGCTCAACGCTGCATACCTTGGCCTCTGCAAGGTGATTTATTTATGGGGTATAGTTTGATGCTTAAGGGCCACACTTAATGCCAACTTAATGCCAAGGTGATCCGTTTAACAATGTTACATTGTCGACCAAGGTAGATCCCATATATCTATGGTGGGATAGAAAGGGCATAGCAGCTGAGGAGTGCTCTGCAAAGCACATTTGCTACAAACAATAAACACCACTCGCTCCCTAAGAAGTATGGGTCACATAAGCCATGCTAATCTTCCGAAGGCTTGTGGCAGCCTCATGATCTTGCTTGCTGCAGCAATATAGAGACCACCAGGACCCTACTTCGTACTCATATAAAGGAGTATATGGTCCCTAGTAGTAGGTAATTTTTTAAGATCGAAGAGGCATAGATAGTAGCACTGCAGACCTGAACCGCAAGCCCTCAAACCGCGAAGGCAACCCGATCAGCAATTGAACTTCCCAAATCGCACACTGGAAGCCGCAGTTATTGAGATGTTGTGTTTTGTTTGAGGGCGGGTTGTGTTTCGATCTTTGCAGACTTCAAGATCTAACTTTCTGCGGCACGCACTTGCAGGGATCACTTTCTCCTTGGTTTGTACCCTTCTTAAGTAACGGTCGAAGGCAAGACATCCCGGCCTCGTGCCCAAGCTGTAGAGCCCGAAGTTCAACTCCGAGCCACCCTTGCTGTAGGCCGTCTGAAACCTCGGCATAGGGTTTAGGGTTTAGGGTGTCGAAAATCATTTGGGGATCCCAGGCCCAAACTGAGGGAGGCTGTGTAACTAGAATTGGGTTTAGTGGGATATAGTATACTTTGGATATATGTATATGCATATATATGTATATATATATATATATATATGTGCTTATTTCGGTATGTTCTACACACACATACTTAAATAATCATAATATGCTATGTCTATAAATATGATGTATTGTGCTAAACTGCAATAGGTTGCTTTATATCATCTCTTATTCTGTATTTTCTTTGTACATTGTAGTTACATACATACATACATACCTGCCTATCTACCTACATACATGCATGCATAGTTGAAGTTGCATAAAGGAACCCTAACGAACAGAACGACTAGTTATTCCGACACCCCTTGGAGCTTCATGGGTAGTCATGAGTGGGGTTTTAAGTCCTGTAATATGGGCTTTCTACATCTGCCCTACTTAAAACCAACCTGAACCCTCAACTCTATAGAACCCTTGAAGGATCCCTACCAATATATAACACCTACTTATCACTAAACATGAACCTCCGAGTATGGCCTCGGGGCCTCGACTCTCACACTCGCAACAGGATGCTTCGATGCGTTCACAAAACTCAAGTCTGCCATGGGCTCCATCATATGTACCTCTATGTATATATGTATAGTTGTAACAAGTAAGTATTTAGTGAATACATATATATATATATAGATATACGTATATGATTATATATGTATGCGTGTGTGCGCTTGTTGGAAGAGGAAAGTCTATTTTCATGTTAGGTCAGATATAGAGCAGGACCATCACTCAGAGTTTCAACTCGCACACTCGCTCAACGCAGGCACGGCTTCATGAGATCCCGTCACTCAGGGTTTAGGGGGTTTGGACTCTGGGATTTCCAAGACAAGCACACGTAACCATGCAGCCTCGCGGCGGCCCAGCCCAGCATCATTCAGGGGTACCGGGTAGAGTTTCGAGCTTAGGGTGCTAAGGGCTTATCGACGATACCCTTTAAGCTTGGACTGTGGAGTCTAGGCTCTCTCTGGTTTAGGAAATCGGGAACTGGGCATGCGGCCACGAGGCTGGAACACGGCTGCACCCAAGAAGAGCGAGTCATCCACGGCACGTTCTTCCATCGACCTCGCATCAGAAGGTCTGCTCTTGCAGACCGTCCTACTATTGGTGCACACCGTAATTTTTTGTTGCCTCCTACCAAGGACGAGCCCGCATTGCAGCGGGTAACTTCTAAGAAGCATGATGGGTCTAGGGTTTAGGGTTTGAAAGCTGCAGAAGGAAAACGTGCTTCTTGCTGCCATAGTGCGTCAAGTCCGAGATGATGATGTTCTCGTCCTGGCCATTTGCTCCATACTCGCCAATGAACCAAGGAAGGTTGCCGAAGTTGTCGTATTTCTCATAGTGCTGGGAAACGAACTCGCTGACGAAGGACCTAGTTCATGCATTGCCGCAGATTTTCACGGAAAGGGCCGGGCATGGCTGGGCATTGAAACATCCGGGACCGACATCCCGCATCAACGACAGAGACATATCAAGCTAAGCTTTGGGTAGTGGCTCTGACGGTGGAGGGTGTATTGGCTGATTAGATCAAGCTAGGTCACAATTCGTAGGGTGGTGATTACGACGGCGACGTCGATCTTTGTGAATCACAACACTACTGCCAAACCGCTCCCGATGGCTATTCTCCAAGTCCTGCAGTTTCCAGGACCCACAATTATCTTGTTTCAGCAGGGAAGGATTTGGCACACGGCGAGCAAACAGAAACGCAAACACGAACCAACATACAGTTAAGGGCCTTAGTCACATCAGTTTGTGCTGGAAGATGCCAACAGTACTATTGGGCAGATGCGATGGGGTCGCATCATGGTCACATCACCCACGTGCTTACTAGCAGGAAAGG
>BGNK01003820.1:2069-65571 GCA_003297005.1 Symbiodinium sp. clade A Y106
CGTGGGGCCGAGGTAAGGTTGCGTGGGGCGGAGTGGGGTTGAGTAGGGTTGAGTATCATGGAGCTGACGCCGAAGCTAGTCTAACTTCTGGGCGCCGCCCCAGCGGGGTCGGCGGATATTGATATATCTGTATATATATATATATATACACACCGCTATATAACTATAAATCTAAATACCTACACGTCAGTATATCTGCAAAACTGTATGCATATCTATATGTCTATATACCTACGTACCTATATATCTATATACCTATATATATATATATATACACACACCTACACATGCCTATACGCCTATCTATATATGTATCTACATTTTCATCTGTATCTATATCGATATCGATATCTACATCTGTATCTCTATATAACTATATCCATCTATCTGTCCATTTGTCTATCTGTCTATGTGTGTGTCGGTGTACCTGTCTATCTATCTGTCTATCTATCTATCTATGTATTTGCACATGTTTGTCATAAGTATATACATATATATATATGTATGTACATATTTACGCATTTATATTGTTGTTTGCAGGTATAGTTGTTTGAGAGTTTATATGTATATGTAGAGGCAGATGCAGATGTCAGCGCACGTATGTGCATGCATACATATGTGAAATTTACGTACATGTGAAAGCACAAGATCCAGAGATGTCCCTCAGAGATGTTGATACACAGGCTTATGTGTATATGTACACACAGACATATACATGTTCGTGCTTGTTGACTGACATGAACGTAACCGTCAGCATCATCTTGCTGTGCAGTCCTTCAGTCATCAGAAGCAGCTGTTGATGTGCTCGAGCTTGATGTGCTTGAGTATAAACGTTGCAACTCTGTGCCCGGAGTTCAGTCGAGAGTCTGAGACCTACCAGCAGCCCTGACTTAAAGCACTAAGGCACTGATGGAGCAAAGCGCGGTGGCCACATTCGGCAGCCCCAGCGCAGTGCGCGCTTGGGCGCAGGAGTGCAGTGGGCTTCGGAAGGTTCGTGTTCTGACCCGAGGCTGTGGAGCTCCGGACTGAAGGGCAGTTTCAGGGTATCGCAGGATGTGATAGCGTAGCACGAGAGTGAGGCTTACAATCAAGGCGCATTGTGAGGAACATCTCCTGGGAAGAGGGTCTCTTTTAACTGCAGGGATTCCCAAAACATCCCACAACAAGCCCATTCGAGCGAACTTTTGCAGATGGTATTATGTTGCTCCTTTATGCATCTTCTGCTTGGTTTGTCTGATTGATTCGGGCGAGTGAAGGCCACCGACATGCGGCCAATTGCGGCATGCATAGGCCACGGGGCCACGGGGCCATGGGCAGCGAACGCAATGCGAGACTTTGACAATATGGCTTACTGTAAACTGAGGCAGTATCCTTAGCATGGTGCGACAAGAGGCATCATGTAGCGTACGGATGTGTTGTGGAGATCGATGTAAGTTCATGGTTTTGATGTAAAGCAAAGCACCGTCAATGCTATGGGTCTTTACCAGTGCGATGCCATGTAAAGGACAGCACTGTCGCCAGGTTTCATTTCTGGCAATGCAAGGGAGCGAGTTCGCATGCCATGTAATACACATGGTGGTAATGAACAAACAGTAGGATCATGTAAGAAGGCTGCGATGGTTGTAGCGAGGGTAGTACAGCATGATCAAGACAGAAGTCCAGACTTGTTGGAGCCGGAGCTGGCCAAGGGCGTGCTTGTAGAAACCTCCGCCCGCGACTTTCCGCTCGGGATTTCTAAACCTGTAGAATGAAATGGGAGAACTCGTCCGTCTTTCCAGCGCGTTGGCCCGGTTAAGTGGACTACGCTTTCCAAGGAACGTGTGTTTACCAGTCTTGCAGCGGCACTAGCCTAAGTGCTCGAATTCGGTCTGTACGAAATCCTCAGCCTTCTTACTGCTGCGTTCTTGACTTGTGCACTCGCTGTTGCATCACAGTTTTGTTATGTTGTGACTTCTCTGTCTCCGTCATATTTCAGCTGCTTGTGCTGTTGTGTTATATCTTGTCGTGCTATTGAGTATTGCTGTGGATTCCCTCCTATCGAGTTGCGACTGCATAATGCCATCCCTCAGGTCTAGGCTCGGTTCTCCGCAGCTACTGGCAGAGATCAGCATTTGGACGGTACAGATCTTTGGCGAGACACGCAATCTCACAGCAAGAAGCACCATCGGGAATCCGATCGTGATGACCACTCTCCACTTACCTTTGCTTCTTGTTGACAGCCTGATCATACACAGGCTCCGGAAGAAGATGCACAACTAAATCGTTGATGTGGAAGCTTATCATTTCGCTGCATCGTAGTTTTCATACCCATCCTGTCAGCCGCTTGTGCGAAGCCTGACCTTCAGAGGCTCGAAGTTTTTTTTTCGTTTCCCGAAACACAGAATCCAAGCCACCTTCTACGAAGAGCTTCTCGAACCTGGCCAATCAAGACCGTGAAGACTGTTCATCCACAGTATCGTTCGATGCACATCGCATACTTTACCATGCGTCTTGTGGAGTTGAACTTTGATGGCACATGGCACACTGCATCATTTCGAACTGTACGACGCTAGGCTGTAGTACCGTGTTCCCCTGAGTGTGCAATGCTACCTCATCAACCTTCATCATGCTCCAGCACGCTGTTTTGCTCTGTGCTTTGCCAGCTATGCCATGTTATGCTACGCTGTAGATGTTTTTGCCATCCTCTCACGCCGCTACCAAGCCTGAAGACTGAACTTGACGAGGTGGCACCTCGCGAGATGCTGCCGAGGCTCACATCCATCCGGCCTTTGCAGTCAGCAGCTCTTCTTGGCATGGTACTAACAGAATGACCTTGCAGGAAGCTGTATAGATGGGAACAACCGGACTAGAACAATGTCTTTACATGAGTGAAGCTGCTTGAGTACGGTGATGTAAAGCAGTCCTGCATAGTTTAATTACGTAGCAGCAGTCGGAAACATAGCAAGCTGATGTCGCTGCAGGGTTGGATCACATAGGCTGAATTCAGCTGTCAAGCAAAAGTTGAATCTTCCTGGTGAGACGGCAGCCAGTAGGTGCAGTGCTCGGGTTCAGGAAGCTGGCTTCGATCAGATCCTTTGCCCAGAAAAGTGCGGATCTCAGTGCTGGCGCCGCGTGGCGCCGCTGACGCCGCAGAGCAACCTGTTTGTGTCTCTACTGCCGACTGCCTGAGCTAAGGCCCGGCATCCCAGGATGGGCAGAGGCATGCTTGCACCCTGTGGATGTACCTCCGGTAATGCTCTTTCGGTCCGAACCGCCAGTCTTTCTTCGAAGTGCATCCGAACGCTTCAGGTGACGGTGCAAGCTATTCGCCAAGTGCTGGAGGCAAGATGAGGCAAGCATTTCTCAGGCCTCCAGGCATCTGCCCAATGTGGCTCTGGAGGGTCGAGGGACTTCCTCCGCGAGATCGGTTTCTGCAGAAAAAGCATACCTGCAGAGGTGTACGGTTGTCTTGAAAGCATCGGGTTTAGAATTCATGTCTGTAGTACTGACGCAAAGGCACATCTCCGTCTGGCATCTGCAAGATGTGAACATGACGGACAAGCCGACATGTACAGGCACATTCGTACCATGACGTGCCGTAGCTGATGTTCCGGTTCGTTGCGACCTCGCTGTGTGCTCTCAGCAAATGGTATGGGGCGACAAGATTTTGCTTGACCCTCGCAAGGGCGACAAGCGAAGTTTCAAGAACCCCAAGACCGCAGGCTCCTGCCCTGAGTGATCCCAGCAGACCAAGACATGTTGCAGGCACTGGCAAGGACGTGTATATGGATTTTAGACCGGGAGCGCAGGGTTGTTTTCACCACACTACAAGCAAGATCGTGACTTTGCAGTGGGCCTGCCGGCTACCGCCAGTGCAAAAGCACTGCAAGCCAAGACACAACCAAAGCAGCGCGCTGCAGACACCAAGAGCACAGCAGGCCCAGCGGAAGACCAGGCCAGAACTACCCCGAGACTTCATCCAACCCAATCTAGGCCTAGGCCTAGGCCTAGGCCTTCACGGCACGAATCGAGAATACTTTTGGCATCATGGTGCTGCTGGAGGCGCTGGCCGCAAGGCCGCCGTGGGTTTAGGATCCCCGCGGTTCTGACCCAAGGGAGCTTACGAAAAGGCAAAGCTCTTCGGTGGCAGGTCCACTGCGACAGCATGCACTTGTCTTAAACTCGAAGCCTCATGAATCCTGGCTCCAGGCTGACGGACATTTGGGCAGAGATCCAACGTGACGCTCCGATCGATGTTCGAGCACAGGTGCCTTTCAGGAATCGAAGAGTTTTGAGACCGTCGCGTAGGCATTCAGGGGCTGGTGCGGCCAGTGCCGAGAACGTTGGACGTAGGCCTCTACTTCTCCAGGCATGGAGCCTGCGTCGTTTGACACATTTACACTTTGGCACCATTGCAAAGCGTCAAGACAGTAGCTGGCTAATGGATTGACATGCGTGCATCCACAGGCGGCGCTTATCGTCATCATCGGCATAGGCGATGGGAGGGGGAGCACATGGGGAGATTCGCTCAGAAGTACTAAGAGGTCCAGTTTCACTCCATGGCCAGAAAAACGACAAACCGGCAGGATGCAAGACCCTCATCCTGTGTGCCTGTCTATCAGTTTCGGAATGCCTAGTGACTGCTGTGCATCATCCGATGCTTGTGGGCAGTTCTCACTGTGGTGGTGCCCTGGTACGACGAGCTCTCGAAGAAAGGCTCAGAGCGCGCTGTAAGGGTGGGACAGTAAGTTTTAAGGCGGCCTCGGTGCCCTAAGGGCCCTAAGTGCTAACTGATAATTTTTCAACCGCCTTCTTAGGGTACAGGGCCTCAGGTCGAGGCGCAAGGGCCACGGTTCTCAAGCTCCTAATTCTTTTTTCCCTGCAACATGCCTTTTGGCCGTCATGCAGGCTCGGGAGACAAGAGCGCCGACGCCCAGGCCATGGACTTAAGGGGCGCAAGAATAGAAATCACAAGGACAAACAGCTATTGGAATGATTAAACATGTGACTACCGTAGTACTACTAGCTTACTAGCAGCAATATCACTACTCATTACGACAGGTTAACACCTACCAGTTGGACGGCCACTTCTCCAGCCGCCCCTACTACTTCACTTGCTCCTGCTCTTTCTTGACATAGTCCTACTCCTGCTCCAGCCCCTCGTTTCCACCTCCTCCTCCTCCTCCCCTCCTCCTCTTCCTCCTCCTGCTGCCACTGTTGCAACTACTTCTCCGGCGACGGTGAGAACGACGACGATGAGGAGGAGGGAGGAGGGGGACGACGACGAAGACAGAGATGCAATCTACCAGTGTGCACTATTGCTGGTACTACTGCTCTATGACTGCTGCGTCTATTGTGGGGGAATGCAGGTGTGCAATGAGTGACAGCCGTACGGTGCTAGTTCGTACATGTCAGTCCGCTAGTGCCTGTTCGTGTGAAACGTTTACCAGTGCCGAAGCTCGTGGCACGAGAGTTGAAGCTTTTTCAGCTCCCACCCTTCCCGCCCGAGTGAACCGCGCTGTTCGTACAGAACTCTGAGAATCGGCAGGTTCGTTTAACGATCCGGTCGATTTTCTTGGCACACCAAGGAGCTCGGGACAAGGAAATCCGCCGTTCGTCAGAGCGAATACCTTCGCTACCCACAAGCATAGTGAGCTTGTCTACAACTGCCACTGCTACTGCTGCTGCGTCTACGGCTACTGGTGCTGCTATTGCTGCTATTTCTGCTTCTGCTACTACCACCGCCACAACAACAACACCAACTACTGCTGCTGCTGCTGCTGCACTTGCTCCTGCAACACTGCCACTGCGACTGCTACTGCTCCTGCTACTGTTGCTACGACGACAACTACTATACTACTACGACGACGACGACGACGGCGACCACTACTACGACCAGGACCACGACTACGACAATGAGGGGCCCGGAGCGTTGAAATCTGTACCGGAGCCCCCATAGCGCATGAAGAGGGGCAAAGAAAGCGAACGGAACTGTTTCCGTGGGCCGGAGAGCACCCCAGCTCGACACTCACTCACTCCATCACTTCCTCACTCCCTCACTCCCTCACTCACTGACTCACTCACTCACGCACTCACTCACTCACCCCCCGCGACGACGACGACTATTACGACGGCGACGACGACTACTACTACGACTACTGCGACGACTGCTGCTACGACTGCTGCTACGACTGCTACTACTACTACTACTACTACCACTACTACTACTACTGCTACTACTACTACTACTACTACTACTACTACTGCGACGACTGCTGCTACGACTGCTACTAATACAGCTACTGTTACTACTACTACTACTACTACTACTACTACTACTGCGACGACTGCTGCTACGACTGCTGCTACTACTACAACAACTACTACTACTACTACTGCGACGACTGCTGCTACGACTGCTACTACTACAGCTACTACTACTACTACTACTACTACTACTAGTACTAGTACTAGTACTAGTACTAGTACTAGTACTAGTACTAGTGCTGCTGCTGCCGCTGCTGCTGCTGCTATTATTCAAATTTTAGCATTTTAATCTTTATTGTGATTATTGTTATTATTGTTATTATTGTGATTATCACTGTCATTGCTGCTACTACCACCACCACCACCACCACTACAACTACTAATACAGCTACAGCTACAACAGCACCGGCGTTTTGGGCTGAATCAGACCATACTTGGATGTTTAGTTCACGGTCGGTAGCCTCTCAGCAGCGGTGTGCCTCTTGTGAATGCTTCCTTGAGGCCTGTTCTGACTCGACTTGGGTAAAGTGCAGACAACATCCCAGTCAAAATGCGATAGCAAAAGCCTTTCACCCCGTAGACTTTCAGGGCCCGCCTGCAGCTGCTCTGAAGCAGCCGGTAGCCGAGGTGCAGTAGCTGCAGCAATTTAACGTTTCTTGTGAGAGCGATGTCAGAGTGATTGACTTTCTATGAAAGGTCGCAGGGGTACCTTGGCTAGATAGGTGGGCACGCGCAAACTACTCGTAGAAACAGATACGCAGCTTCGATTTCAAGCCTATGCGGGCGAAACAGGCACCTCAGCCCTCGGGTTTCTGATGTTGACCAGTGCAACAACGATAACCAAGAATAGCAGCAGCACCAGACACATACACAGAAATGGATGTGGACGTGGATATGCGTGTGTGTGTATGTATGTACGGACATATATATATATATGTATATATAGGTACGTAGGACCTTATGTACTATTTGACGGGTCTGTTTCCCTTCCACGGCTTTTAATGAATTTAAGGGCCTTGCAAAATTCAACAGGCCCTTTAAAACTTTAAACGGCCCTTTAAAGTTTTAACATGCTGCTTAAATTCTTTCAAATCCTTAAAAAATCCTTAAAACTTTGAAAACAATATATTGGGGCCAGGCGCGGCCCATTTAAAATGTTAAAAATCCTTAAAACGCCTTAAAATTTTGAAAAGTCTGTGTCCGGCTTTGAAAACTTTAAAGAGTTTAAGGGCGTTTTACAAAGTTAAAAGGCCTTTTAAAACTTTAAGAAAAAGTCTAACGGCCCCTTAAATTCTTTAAAGTTTTGAACGCCAGACACAGACCTTTCAAAAATTTAAGGAGTTTAATGGCCTTTTAACATTTTCAAAGACCTTTTAAAAAATTAAATGGCCTTCCAAAAATTGAAAAGGCCCTTTAAAAGTTTCAAAAGGCCCTTAAATTCTGTAAATTTTTGAAAGCCGGACGCAGACTTTTCAAATTTTTAAGGATTTAAGGATTTTTACAGTTTTTATTCGGCCGTGCTTGGCCCCAAAACATTTAATTTTATGGGTTTCAAGGAATTTACAGGCCTTTTAAAAACTTGAAGGGCCGTTTAAAAATTTAACAGCCCTTTACAATTTTAAACGGCCCTTTAAAATTTCAAAAGCCTCCTTAAATTCTTTCAACTCCTTAAAAACCCCGAAAATTTTGTAAGACATAAAATGTATTGGGGCCAGGCGCGGCCCATTTAAAATTTTAAAACCCTTAAACTCCTTAAAAAAGTCTGTGTCCGGCTTTCAAAATTTTACAGAATTGAAGGGCCTTTAAACATTGACAAGGCCTGATAAAAATTCAATAAGGCCTTTTAAATTTTAAAAAGCCCTTCAAATCTTAAATTTTTTGAAAGCCAGACACAGACTTTTCACCATTTTAAGGATTTTCAGGAATTTTTCAAGTTTTAAATGGGCCGCGCCTGGCCCCCAAAAAATTTATTTCTTTACAAAATTTTAAGGATTTTTAAGGAGTTGAAAGAATTTAAGGAGCCTTTTGAAATTTTAAAGGGCCGTTAAACATTTTCAAGGGCTGTTTAAACTTTTAAAAGGCCCTTCAAGTTTTTAAAAGGCCTTTAAATTCCTTGAAATCCATAAAATTAAATAATCCTTAAAACTTTGAAAAGTCTGCGTCCGGCTTTCTAAAATTTAAAGAATTTAAGGGCCTTTTAAGAATTAACACGGCCTTGTAAAAAAATAAACGGCCTTTTAACAAATACAGAAGGCCGTTAAAATTTTTAAAGGCCCCTTAAATTCTTTAAAGTTTTTGAAAACCAGACACAGGCCTTTCAAAATTTTAAGGATTTTAAGGGCTTCTAAAATTTTAAATGGGCCGTGCTTGGCCGCGAAACATTTATTTTTATGGATTTCAAGGAATGTTACAATGCAATGGGAAATTGGCCCGGACCTTTGTGCACAACGGACCCTGAAACCAATGTCAGCAGGGAAATCAGTGATGAAGAAATCCAAAAAGGTAATGCCCATGCAGGTGGTGACTTGGAGGACGCAGACAGACGCTGGCTGATCAGGAAGTTTCGCACGAACCAGGTTCTATCGTCACTTATTCGAGGCGCCAACCAACTAGGTTACAGTCGTCAAGCTTTCAATCCTACGACATACCTCGATCGTGGGCAGGACACAAAGGAGACGTCCAGCCCCGAACCGTGCAACGGCCTACTTGTACATCGATCCAGTGGGATGTGTCCTCGTGCAGAGCATGAAAGAAACATCAGCTATCCATCTCGCATTCTTGATCGATCACGACATTCAGGTTCCGGCCAAGTTTGTCGAGAAGATAAGCAAACGCAAGATTGATGCTGAATCCAATCCGCAACACCACACCAAGCGGATCGCTCTCCACCACTTCACTCCTGGAGAATTTCTGAGTGAAGGGCAACAGTCAATCATGAACACGGCCGTCACGCAGGAGGAGCGTGATCGCGTCACACGTCCAGCCCATCCGGAAGCGGCACCTTCATCAAGTCATGATGACCGCAACCGTACTCCTCGCAATGTCAACAATTGGATGGACAAAGGAAAGGGGAAGGGCAAGTTTAAGGGTAAGAATGATGATGATCAAGCCCGTGAACGTGAACGTTGGCGTCGATGGGACCGTGATAATCGATGGTGAGCCCGATGGATGCGACCTTTGGTCAATCCTCGTGGCAACATCCACGAAATGCCTTTCAATGTGGCACTGACTACCTGCGAGTGACCTTCACTCTTGACCTTCCTCTTCGGTGACTTCTCGTCAATGCAATTTCGGGGGATCGAAGCCAAGGTAGCGAAGTGTCACATGTCTTTCTCACAACATTTCTAATTGGGATCGAAGCTCTTACCAAAGAAATACCAAAGTTGCTGCGGAATTCTTTCTTTCTGATCGCGACTTTCCTATGTGAGCAGTGCCTAAGGCGCAACTCATGGGGGGTGCGAACGGACGACTTTGGCTCAAGCCTATGACTCGTAAGCACTTAGCGACTAGCAAGGCGCACAGACATATCGATTCTGCTCGTGTTGCGAGAAAAGGAAGTCCGATATTGCCTGCGAGAGGGACAGCTTGCAGTGTGTCATCAGTGTGTGGAAGTGTATCAGAAAGTACGACAAGGGCAACCACACGAATCAACCAAAAGCTCGGGTGAGGCGAGCGACCACAAACTCAAGATATACCGTATCATCGATACCAAACCCTGAATACTATACAAAGGGAGACCCGTCAAATCATACATAAAGGTCCTTGCCACATATGTATATACATACAGGTTGTATACATGCATGATGTAAATACGACTAAACGTACAAGTATACCTGCCTGCCTGCATGCATGCATCATGCAGGTAACTGTATGTATATACATATGTATGCCTGCATACATATTTGTACATATGTACAAATGCAAATGGTACAAGTATACATTCATACTTTCTGTAGCTTTGAACTGCACGTGGACATGCAGAAGCATCCGCCTCCCCCCACACTCCCCCCCACTCCCCCACCCACCCTCCCACGCACGAATGCAAGCACGCATGCACGCACACACCCACGAACGCAGGCACCCTGGGTGCCTGCACATGTCGATCGTCGGTCAAAACTCTCCGTCGTAGATTCGGGGATGTGCTCATCATGGGTTTTAAGACTTTGTTGTTCGTTGGGATTCCCGGTAGCTCCACTCTAAGACCATTTTTAAACCCTACCCAAAAGCCACTTTTAAACTGAGCATAAACCCTAGAACCATCCCTAAACCAGTGGGGGCTGATGGTGCGGGGTGGATGATTGATGATGCCTGTGCATGTCATGCACTGGATTGCTCTCTGATCTCCCTGCGTGCCCCTGAGGTGATGGTGCTGAGTCTCAGTCGTATGCGCGGTGTGTGGATGGATGATGCTGCCCTGGTGGTGCAATGGGTGATCACCCTTCAGTACATGGCGTGCGGTTTAGCCCCGCTTGAACTCACAAACACGTGCAGACACGGATGCCGCTCCATCGATTTCACGCTCAGCCCAAGCGCCAAAAATAATCCTGATCAAGTGGAATTTTCATGGAACAGTGTCGCCAGAAATCAGCCTCATTAAGGCTTATTTCTGTTTATTTGTTAGGGGGGGGGGTTCGCCAGGGGCGNGGGGGGGGTGGGGGAATGTGAACGCAAGAACGCACGCATGCACGCATGCACGACTGAATGCATAAGTATGTATATATGTCTGTATACATACGCGCATACATACGTGCATACTTACATGCATACATACATACATACATACAGACACATAAACATATATATATATGCATACATACGTACATATTTACATAGTCATATTATTACATAATGAAATACATACGTACATACAGTCATACAAACATACACATACAGACATACCGGCATACAGACATACATGCATACATTACATTACAATACATTTCATTACATTACATACCATACATACATACCTACATACAGACACAAATACAATTTTTCATTCCACAGGCTGAGAGACCGTTGATACAGATACATACATACATACATACATACATGCATACATCCATACAGGTACATGCATGTACATACAGATGTGTGCAGCGTGCGTGTCAACTGTTTGCGCATGCACATATCACATAGCTAACACAACTTCATATGGTACACAGATCTTCTAGTTCTTGATTCCATGTGCGACGCATGGCATGCATTGCTGCCGCGGCTGCTCCTGGTGACGGTGGCCGTGGTGTGGTTGTTGTTGCCGCGGGTGGTCATGGTGATGGTGATGATCGGGATCCCCCATGGTGATGATATCACTGGTGGTGATCGGTCATGATATGTCATGCGGTGGTTAGTTTTAGCTAGCAACTAGCTCGCCGGCAAACTATTTAGTCAGTGCCCCGTTTTAGATAGCGACTAGCTCGCCGGCAAACTATTTAGTCAGTCCTTCGACCTGCTCCGTCATTGATTGGTTATCAACTTGCCAACTGTCTAATTTTAACGCTACGCCGCCCGCCACGGCTTGCCGGAGACCAGAACTGTGACAGAACTCATCGACTTGCTTCTGTAATGTGAAAGAGCAAAGCGGATGCAGAAGTGGGAGGGAGGGGGGCGAGGGACGGAGGGCAGTGGAAGGGTGGAAGAGAGGTGGGGGAAGTGAGGGCGCCTGGGCCTGTGGCCTCGGCGGATAAACCAATGAAGTCGCCAGTACGTTAAGCGCTTCAGCCAACTACCAACCAACGATCCTCGCATGATTAACCAGCACCTCCTTCGTTCAGGCATTAGTGTGGGTTTTCATGTCTCTTCCGTAGCCATCCATCTGTGCTGCATCTGTGCATGTATGCGGTATGCGTGTATGCATGCATGCATGCATGTGTGTGTGTATCTCTGCAAGATTCTTGGAAGCAACTCCCAGCGCAGGAACCTTCGGTGGGGCCGCCAGCTCCCATCCGTTCAGTAGGCCGATCACCCCGCTCCCGTTGTTTCTTTGAGCCTCTGCTGAGCTTCTCAGTTTACGTGCGGGTTCGAGTACAGCGTGCTCGTGTCTGTCCATCAGGCACTCCATGCTGTTTCGGCTCGGTGCATTGAGGACACAGGTGCTCTGGTTTTAACAGAAATAGCAAGTTCAATCAGACTCGCATCGACAATAGCCGAGTCTCGCATGAAGTGCTTCCTTTCGGTTGCTGCAAGTTTCTTAGATGACTCTCCTGGACATCCGGGTTTTCTGTAGCAGCCATGCTTGCAGACCGCCTTGACACAGACTGCCCCTAGCTGTGAACGCCATGCCGGCCACGGCGGGAAGGATTGGCATGCCCGCAGACAACCGCAGGTGCCCAAGAACTGAGTACCGCACTTGTTCGAGTCAGTTCTTTGCCTGAGAGCACAGAAGCGACAAGTTCATACAGCCTCGTATTCGCTGTGTGCTGTGCCTCTGGGCGGGTTTCCAACCAGCTTGACATGACCCCCCAACTAGCAACAGCCTCAGCCGGAGAACCAGTCCACTTCCCCTTGTTTGCTGACTACTCTTGCTAGCACGGACCCCACAGACCAACTTGACTGCCTGTTCAGCAAGTGGGTCCGTCAGTCGGTCCGGCCAAGGCCTGAGCGTGTCAGACTCGCTGAAGACAACGGAAGTCTGGCAAAAGGTGGGTGGATGAGTGCATTCGTCCGAAAGTCCTGGAATCTTGTCCATCTTACCCGAGCCCACAGCTTCCCAACCCTCATTCCGCCAGACTGTGGGCTACGACCCCTACGCCGGCGAGGACGAGGTGCAGAACCAGGTGAGCGAGGCGCTGCAGGGAGGGCTGATGGGAAGGAAACTCATTTCGCCTCGGAGCGAGTCCCGGCTGTGCATATTGAAGTGATATTTCTCAAATTTCGATGCCTAGTGCGGAAAATGGACAGCATGGACTGAGCCCCGCAGCGAGCTGGACATCAGACTCCGGATTTCTCGCTTCGCTCCGGACTGACTCTCTCTCTCTCTCTCTCTCCCTCCCTCCCTCCCTCCCTCCCTCGCTCTCTCTCTCTCTCTCTCTCTCTTTCTGTCACTCTCCCTCCCATCAACGCTCCCTCCGTCACCGCGGCTGGCTCCCCACGCAAGTACAGCTGGCAGGGCGGGGAGATCAACAAAGCGGCAAAGGGACTTTTCAGGCTGGCACAGCTCACAGGCGGGAACCTAGAATTCTTTCTTCTCCCGATTGGGGGCTGTGCCAGGTTTGTCTCTCGAGCACGACTGGTAAGGTTTGAACATGTTCGAACAGCTTTTGGTATGCGGGTGACATAGGCTCAGGAGCTTTGAGGAAATCGCCATCTGACGCAGGTTGATAATTGGTTTGCTGGTGTGTTGCATCAAAAACGGTGGGCAGTCCCACTAAGAAATGGGTGGTTAGAAGTGCGCTAGGGTGCGGTCCATCTAGACCACACAAGTAGCTCAAGGTGAGCTAGCGGAGCAGTCGCATCGGACCATGTCGATCCGCAATTCTTTTGTTCTGTTCTTGTGTCATTTTTGCTAAGCCAGCATGCATCGCCTACGCACATAAGCAACAGTTGAGATCGTGCCAGGCCACTCCTCTACCATCGCACCGGGGGCTTGCAAGAGGCCCTTTCTTGAAGCACATCTGTCGCAAGCGTGTAACCTGCGCAGACTGCCGAGACGAGACTCTTCAGGTGTGGATCCGTCGGCCACTTGTACTTCCAATGCCGGAACATGTTCTCGCTGAAGAAGGATCGCCTTGGATTCAGTTGTTGGGTTTTTGCAGATTCATGCTTTTGTCCAGCCGCCGTTCCTTTGTGATTGCATACAAGCCACATGTCGTTCATGGCGATGAATACATGTGTGTTTGCATGCAATATGCTTGCAATATCGTGCAGGAAGACAAGAAGAACGAGCAGTTCGTAGCTGAGGCTGACGAGGACGATGATGACGTCGAAAGCCAGATCCCCAGGCAGTGCATCCTTGAAGCTGCAGCTTTCCAGACTCGGTGCTGTCATATGGAACCCAAGCCCAGACTCCCAATCCAGAATGTGAATGCCAAGGCAACGAGCTCCCGAGCTCTGAGGCGGGAAGAGGGTACCTTGAAGCTCTGGCTCTCAGTCGAAACTGAGGCACTCCAAATGAATCAACATGTCGATGACTGGTAGTGCATGGAACCGATGGATGCTGTGAGCTGGGCAATTGTAGGCTGAGGCTGAGGAACGAATCTCCCTCAGCATGCTTACCTTGGCTTCCGCTGCATGTTGCATGTTCGATCGGCCAAGGGCAACTGACAGCTAAGTCTGACCAGCACTCAAAACTGCGTTTGTGTTGTGCTGACTATTCGATGTGGCCAGTCTGATGACGACGACAGCTCGGACTCAGATGATTCCGATGACGATACTTGCTCGCATTTGCAGTCGGAGTGTGCAGATACCATTGCACTCCCAGTACCCACATCAACTCTAGGTATAGTTGCACAGGAGGAACACATTTCCACAACTGCTGCAACTTGACGGCTGCCCATGACAAGCATAGTGAGAGAACATGATAAGGCTCGAAGGCCTGAGATCACCAGCAGGTACTTGGACTCTTCTCGTTTACGGGGCTCGTGGCTCGTGTGCCGAGGACGACTCCGCCGAGTCAGCTGGCCGAGCGGGCGGAGGGGCAGAGAAGGGCGGAAATCTCCGGAGTCTTCTAGTTTCTGGTTCTAGTTTCTGGTTCTTGTGTGTGTGTGGACGTTGTTGTGAGACAGCCCAACTGAAGCATCCGTACGCCGCGCGCACGGCTTAGCTTTGTGCGGTTCTTTGTTGGGCCAAGGTCCGAGTCAAGCTCGAGCTCGAGCCACAAGAAAAGGAAGCGGAAAAAGTCTTCCAAAAAGGATGAAGGGTAGTTGGAGATAGCAATGCATGCCAAGTGTGTGTGCTGCCTGCCAGACTCCAGAGGATGATCTTTGTCAAGTCTTCTCGTCAGGACAAGAAGGACAAGAAGGACAAGAAGAAAAAGAAGGACAAGAAGAAGGCCAGTGCCACCATCGTCTGTAGCTTTGGAAACGGAGTGTAGAATGCTCTGCAGGACAAGAAGAAGAGCAAAAAGCGGAAGAAATGAGCTGTGCCGGTCTAGTCTTGCACCACAGCCTGCCACAGCTATGTAAACCAGGTACCAGTACCGACTCGAAAGCACGGAAGAAGTAGCTTAAGCTCACGGGGGATATGCATGATTCTACGGCCGGTGCATGGCCACGCATGTGTTGATGGCGCGGCGAAAGCCAGGACAGGATCGTCTGTTTCTCGGAGGCCGCCAGAACGTCAGCTCTGACGCAAAATGCCGATCGACGCCCGCACTCAAGATCTTGCGACCAGCACCTGTTGCAGACGTAGCATGGTGCTAGGTGCTTCTTCTTCTTCGTCTGCTTCTTTGTGTTGTAACGGTGGCGGTGGTTGTGGTTGTCGTTGTCGTGGTTGCTGGCAGCTGTTATGTTCGCCGCCATGCAGGGTGTGTCGATTTCAGATCTGCGAAGTGCCAGAGCTCAATTTTTTTGCGGGTTGGACAATGCGATTTGGGACTGTCGGTGTTTACAGAGTGTCTGTCGTGGTCTCTGTGTTTTGCTTTCAATCCCGCTTCCATTGCCTTGTTGTTATTCGGGTGTGTATGTGTATGTGAAGGATGCTGCGCATGCCCGTCTGATTGTGTGCCGTGTTTGTCGTTTTTCCTGGAAAATGTCAATGCAGATGAGAAACCTCGACTCTGGGGCTCTGGAGTTATAGGATTTGGGGTTTAGGGTTAGAGTCTTGTGTGAGAGTTTTAGGGATCTAGATGCTGGGGATAAGCGGTTCAGCTTAGGGTTCTTTAGGGTTTTCAGGGTTTACAGTAAGGTTCCAGCCATGAGAGTCGTGGATTAAGGATTTGGGGATAGAGCCTTGAAGGGTTTAGGGTCAGAGTGCTGATTTCTGAAGATTTCAGACTTTTTAGATATTGGGGCCTTGGGTTCAAAGTTTAGAGCTTTGGGGTTTCAGGTTTTCGGCGTTTAGGTTTAGAGTCTTGGGCAGGGTTTGAGATGTTGGGGTCGGAGTATTAGGCTTGCTGGGTTTGGAGTTAGAGTCTTTGTTTTAGGGTTTTACGGCTTTAGTTGGAGTCTTGCTGCCACAGTTTTGCGGCCTTGTTGCTGGCCTTCGCACCTGCCTGAGCTTTTCCGGTTGTCTGGGTTCACCGAACATCACACTTAACAGGCACACTAGTTGTGGGGGCGCTGCAGAACAACCTTGACGAAGTACGCGCACATCAACCAAGGCAGAGCCCCCAAATCACAGTATGTGCGACACTTCCCCACATCCATGAAACAAGCACCACGACCAATGTGTAAGCAGCATGCCGGCGATGCAAACGCTGCAAGAGGACGAGTTTTGCTTTTGCAAATTCCCGCCCACATAAACACAAACACAAAACGCACTCTTCGCATTGTGGTCGTCGTCGTTGTCGTCGCCTCTTCTTCTTATTCTTATTGTCCCCGTAGCATTACTGTTGCCCTGATCATTAGAGTTGTTACTACCGGTGGTGGTGATGGTAGTGCTAGTAGTGGTGGTAGTGGTGGTAGAGGTGGTAGAGGTGGTAGTGGTAGTAGAGGTGGTAGCAATGGTGATAGTAGTGGTAGTAGGTGATAGGAACTTGTAGAGCTAGTGATGGCAGTGGTGGAGTGGTGGCGCCGTAGTGGCAGTTTTGGTAATAGTGGCAGTAGTGGCCGTGGTAGCGGAGTTGCAGCAATAGTAGCAGCAGTGGCAGTTGTGATAGGACAGGAGCGGCAGCAGTAGCAGTAGCAGTCGTGGCAGTGGCAGTGGCAGTGGCAGTGGCCGTAGTAGTATTAGCAGCAGCAACAGCAGCAGCTGTCCCTGAATCCAGCTTGGAGAGCCAACTCTGCCTCAGGGGCGCAGGCCCACTCAACTTCGCTGGGTGCCAAGGGGCACACGGCCTGGGACTCGACAAGCGGAGATACAGTGTCGGCCTTTCACGCACGTTGACGGCAGCCATGATCATGAAGATGTTGCTGAAGATGACGGTGGTGGCCGTGATGAGAGCGGTGATGACAAGTAATTAAAGCAGGAGCACTAGCAGCTTCTGGTTTCCCGTTTCTCTGTCCTCGCCGACGAGTTTGGTACATCGGTAAACCTCATTCCTGGTGCTCAGAAGAACCAAAATGCTGCAAGTGCGCGCATCTGCCCGCGAAGTAGAAGCAGCAATCAAAATCATGAAAAGCTCTTAGTCATAGTACAACACTACCAGCAAGCAGTAAGCTCATCCGCACAGGTGGAGCCACTTTTCACCTTCGAGGGCTGTGCCTTCGACGGTGACCGCATCGTCAACATCAGAGTCCAGGGCTGAAGCAGAGCCGAGGATTTTGCGAAAACGCAGTACGGCATACTTGCAAACAGAATTTGTTGTTGTTCTTGAGCATGCCCTGGGCAATGATGCCGGCCATCAACCAATACCCGACAAGAATAGGTCGCGGCGTCTAGTCATCGAGACTCATGTAGCACATCAGACCGCAACAGACAGGATTATCGTAGAAAGCAGTACATGTGAAGGACAATTTTTCTATCAATTCTAGAGCACCGACCGACCGCAGTTGCAAGCAAGTGGCAGGCTACAGCGTAGCAGCGCGTACTAATAGGTATCGCGACGAAAACGGACAGCAATCTGTAGCAACAGTTGAACACATGTGAATTACTGTCGAAAGAATTGGCATCATGTAACTGTGCGTGCGACGCACCTACCAAGATTTGCGCATGTACGCATGCGTCTGTGGAGCATCTGTTTGCATACGGCATACATGCATGCATGCACCCATGCATGTATAAATATATATATATATATATATATATATATATGTATACATCTTTCTTTCGGGCGCCGCACATGGGTCTTCTTTTTGACTGCCGGCTTGAAGGCCTGTGCTTCAAGAAAATCTTGGAAATGCTTGCATCGCTCGATCACCGCGGTGTAGCTGCGGATATAGAGCTACCTTGCACGAGTGCCCAACAATAAGGCAGACAAAGACAGGTGGCTATTGCTAAGAGCGAATGTAGAGGAGCAAATATGCCGTGTAGTTAATCTCCTTGGTGAGAGCTGAGCAAGTCCGAAGATCAACTGCATTGCACTTTTCTACGGCACTGCATAAGTGCATGCACGTGTTGGTGCCGATTCTGAATAGCGGAACTGTGCCGTCGGATGGTATCACTGGTATGATCCCACGATATCTGCATATATCTGCTATCTGATTACAGTGCTGTCTAGTCAAGTATAAAAATCTGTTCGAACTGTCAGTGTTTCCATATCTCTGAATCTTAAGCAGGACTACAACTTACCAGCACTCGGGGCAGTCGCTTACCAGCACTCGGGGCAGTCAGATGTCCTTCTCAGCGAGCAGACGTCTAAGCCCGCAATCTCGGCTGACATCGTCGGTACTGGCTCCCCAGAACTGATGGCCGTTCAGCGTGCTGTGACCAGTGAGACATGCTCTTGTCTGTCGCGTGGTTTACTCACAACCCCTGTGCATGCACCATCCATTGCCAGTCAGCTGCTTAGCATGCTGCCAGGCGGGCATAACTGAGCAACCTCCAGGTGATTTTGCACCCGAAGACCCGAAGCCCAGCAACGCTCCAAGGAAAATCCTCATTGCTTTACGCACCAGCTGGGCGGAGCCAAGGTCTCAGATTCCCAGGCTTGATTCCGATGTCTCCTTCATTAGACGCTGAACAACGGCTTTGGTTTGGCAGGTATGTGGGCCGTTGGATCTCCCTCCCTGCATCTGGCTCTGGCTCTGGCTCTGTTTCTATGCGTCTCTCGCTTGGTTTTTGTGTCCCTCCAGTTCGTCCCTCTGTCCCGTCCTCTTCCCTCTCCCTCCCTCCCTCGCTCGCTCACTCCCTCCAGCCTCTGTCTGTGCCTTTCCGCTCTCTCCCGCCGCATGGCCCTTTCGCTTCTTGCTTGGACTGAGGCCATTAGCATCGCCTTCACAGCAAGGTGGGATGCCTTCCAGCTGAGGCAGGGCTGGTTTGCCGAAAGAACCCTAGCCTTTTTCTAAATGCGAATGGGAACAATAGAAACCGCGATCTTCTCTGGTGGACGCTTTCCCAGCGTTGGAGACAGGCTGCCTTCAACCTGGTACGTTGTCCCCCCAGGCATCAAAACGCTCGAAGCCTCAACCGCAACCCCCAGGAGCCGCATCTTAGACTTTGGGGATGGTCCCGGGGCCTTGGACTTGGGCACTTCCCACTGCGCCGGGCAGGGGGAGAGGAGGACGGGTGCTTCGACGCTTTTTGGGGTATTGAGCTCTTCAGCGTTGACGACTGGGATTGTCGGGCTTACTTCCGTGTTTGGAGCTTGAGGGCCTCGGGCCCTGAAGTTTACCTGGAAGCCAAGGTCGACAACATCGTGATCGGCAACTTGGAGAAGGGGAGGCGGCGGCCCGGGGACTGTTGTCGAGCTGAGAGTCTTGGGATTCGGCGTCGAGCAATTGTTGGCCCGGTTTCTGCCGGCTTCACGGAGCTGTCAGATTCCTCTTGGGGTTTTGATTTCACAGGCACTTCCTTTCATTGTATCGCTGCATTCACAAGGATGTTCTCAGGCTTGCTGGAGCGGCCACACGCGAATCATCTTTGTCCCTTCACACTGTTGCATGAGTTGAGACGAATCGCAGGGCGCTTGTTCTTTCTAGAAAACTGGCTAGCAAGCATCTTTGCTTGGTGTGACGAAATCAGCTGCTTGGTCTATGCTTCGCGTCGATGGTTGCTTCTAGACCTTTTGACGGATAGTCCCTGGGCCCGTGCAATGGAAGCGTGATGTGCCAACGCTATCACGTATCTGCAGAAGGCCAACAGTTCTCTTCAGGTGTTGTTTGTCTCAGCAGCAAGGTCTTGCCGAGGCGACTGCAGCAACTAAGGCGTCTAGAATCTAGAGCTCAATGTTCTTGGTCGGAGGGCCGACTTCTCGGACGTCTTGAATACCGTATCTCAGAATATTTTATGCATTTGCTGACACCTCATAGCAAGACCCAGATACTTGCATAGACGTTCATATCATATTCTACGTGAGGACACTTTTGGTGGAGGTGTACCGGGGCCCTTCCAAGAAGAGGCAATGGGTGCTTGGGCATGACTGGCTGCCTTCGTGTGGCTTCGGTTCCATGCGTATTGTGTTACGGTGAGGCGTGTTGTGTTGCTTGAGGGTGAAATAGGTCGTGGCCGCGATCCACTCAGGAGTCCATTAGGTCTTCGTTCGCATCGTGGTTTCTACTAAGACTGGATGGCTGCCTTGAAGAGTCGTACTGGTAGTGGCCGTGGCAGTGATCAAACAAAGCCGAAAGTACAGGCGCTTCTGGTTTTATTGTGAACCTGCCGATGCCCTCCCGTGTTGCTGCAGCGTTGGTTTGTTCAAAAAAACCTCGTAACTCGGAGCAGAGGAACGAGGAAGGCCGCAAATAGCATCTTCTGATCCAGATTGATTAGTGTCTCTGACCCCTGGCCTTCGGAGGATGCTGATGCCGGGTTCGCTCATGCTTGGTGCCAGCCCGAGAGCTGTCGCTGCTGTCCACGTGCCTTCTCGTTGTCGTCGTTGTTGTTGTTGTTGCTGTTGCTGTTGCTGTAGCTGCTGCTGCTGCTGCTGCGACTTCGACTCCGACGACGACGACTACGACTACGACGAAGACGACGACGACGACTACTACTACTACTACTGCTACTACTACTGCTACTACTACTGCTACTGCTACTACTACTACTACTGCTGCTACAGCGACGACGACGATGTTGTTATGAGTGCTCAAGGACGTTGAACTGGGAGTAGGCCGGGTTGCCAAGGTGAGACAAACTCCTACCTCCTCAGCATCAGTGAGACTGGGCACATGAGGCCGGTCAGCGTCCTTTCCACAAGCTACGGCGAACTCAGCTTGTGGCCCTAAATCCAACATGTGCCGCCGTTGCGGAAGCGGTATGTCAACTGTTGTACTCACCGGATTGTCGTCCTGGCGTATTGAATCGCGGACGTCGTCGTCTCTCGCTGCGATCCGATTAAACTCCTCTTACAGCGCCGTGCCTTCGGACAGGCTGCACAACTTCTCTTTCGAAGTGAAACTTCCCTCGAACACCTGTCGGTTCCAGGATGCTGCGGGATGGTGATCAGCTAGGCACGAAGGGTCTTCGGTGGTGCTCAGCGTAGCAGCTTGCCGCCCAAAAGCTGTCTCTCGAAAGTTTGCCACACGATCTCACGAGACACTTGTAGATTCGATGTGGCCCATAGCCCACGGCCCCCAAAGCCCCCAAAGCCCCAAAGCCCAGGGTCTCTGCAAATTCGTAAACAGCCCACCGGCAGGCGTTCAGCCTCAGGGCTTTGCTCCGCGGTCGGTGGAGCGGCGGAAGCTCCTCGTAGGTGCAGCTGGCCATTGTTTGGGCTTGGGTCACTACTTCTACGACTAGTAAGACTAGTAATTAGTACTCCTCCTCCAGTCTCCACGGACACCAGGACGATCACCCAGTTTTCCCTGTCCATTACCGCAACCATGCCAAGCACCCAAACCGCAGACCCGAAGCTTCTGACCAGCTGAGTCTCGTCGTTCGTCATGGAAGGTGGGTCCAACTCGACCGGTGTCAGAACCCAAGTGGCCCACGCTGGGAAGTGGGTTTGGAGATTTGGGCCACGGGGCTGTCGAGCTTGGGGATGGTCATTGGCTTGCCAGGCAGAGTGGGATTACTGTCAGAAGTCTGGGTCTGAGGCGATCGAATTGTTCTGTGAGGTGATTTCCGGGTGTTCAAGCTTCGCAACAGCTTGGCAGTACAGAAGCTGCCCGTCTCGGCAGAACTTGGAACCTGCGCTGGACGGTTCAGCCAGCAAAAACCAAAGACACCAGTCCATTGACCCCCAACTAGCCCTTCCCTAGCTGAGGACGAGAACTTCGAGGGAGACATCCGCGACTTGCGGATTTGGCCCCGAACTTGGGGTCGAAGCATTCAGGACATGTGACAGAATAGCAATCTCGAGTGCCAGCAAGAGAGTTCCCTCTTCTTCTCCAAAGATGCCACCCTCAATACCTGCTGCTGACAAAGGTTCAGACGGGTCATTCTTGAGGTCTGGCAGTAATGTGTTAGACGAGGCTTTCAGGGCCACTCAAGGCCCCATGGGCTTACCGGGTGTTCAAAGCATGTGACATTCTCTTTGCTTATTTTCGGGGTTCGGGCCAATAACTGCCTGCTGAAGTACCCTGAAGCTCTCATGCCATTTCTGGTTGATCCGCCTCCTATCGCCCAGTGAAGGCATGTGAAGGACCGCTAAACCCGAGACAATTGACCTCTTGAACCTGAAACCCGCCTGGAAGAATCCGGTGAGGCGTGGCGAGGTTAGCTGGCCAGAGGCTGCGTGCGGACACTGTAATCCGGATTGGCCAGAAGAAGGGCTGCAGTAGAAACTTCAGCAGTAGTAAAGGTAGCAAAAGATGGCAGCAGCCGCAGCTGCAGCGGCATTTACTTTAAAATCAGTGCCGAAGAGGGTTTTCAGAGGTTTTGCAGCTGTTTCTGAGAGACGTTGGTTGAATGGGCTGTCCAGAGCTGGTTGAAAGGGCTCAGCGTCTGCGAGCTGGTTCCAAGCTTTTATTGCTTCTAGCCACCACCAACAACAACTATGCCTTTGGCTGCTGCTAGTACAAACTAGTATGACGACTAACTGTGTTGATGCTACCAAAACACGAATATCATAATGATAGCTACGACAACAACAACAACTACAACTACAACTACAACTACAACAACAACAACTACAACTACAACTACAACAACAACAACAACAACAACTACTACTACTACTATCACTACTATGGCGACGACGACGACTACTACTCCTACTCCTGCTCCTGCGCCTGCGCCTGCGTCTGCGCCTGTGCCTCCTTTTACTCCTCCCACTCCTTTTTTTCCTAATTTTTCTACTCCTCCTACTCCTCCTGCTCCTCCTACTCCTCCTACTCCTCCCACTACTGCGACTACTCCTACTACTCTTACTACTCCTACTACTCCTACTCCTACTACTCCTACTACTCCTGCTTCTTCTGCTTCCTACTTCTCCTGCTTCCTACTTCTCCTACTTCTCCTGCTTCTTCTACTTCTCCTGCTTCTTCTACTTCTCTTACTTCTCCTACGTGTCCTACTTCTCCTACTTGTCCTACGTGTCCTACTTCTCCTACTTGTCCTACGTGTCCTACTTCTCCTACTTGTCCTACGTGTCATACCTCTCCTACTTGTCCTACTTCTCCTACTTCTCCCTCTTCTCCTACTTCTCCTACTTCTCCTCCTCCTCCTCCTCGTACTCGTACTCCTGCTCCTGCTCCTGCTCCTGCTCCTGCTCCTACTTCGACTCCGACTCCGACTCCTACTCCTACTCCTCCTAGTCCTCCTACTCCTCCTACTCCTCCTGCTCCTCCTCCTCCTCCTCTTACTCCTCCTACTCCTCCTACTCCTCCTACTCCTCCTACTGCTCCTACTCCTCCTACTCCTCCTCCGCCTCGTACTCCTCCTACTCCTCCTACTCCTCCTACTCCTCCTACGCCTCCTACTCCTCCTGCGCCTAATACTCCTCCTACTACTACTCCTCCTACTCCTCCTACTCCTCCGACTCCTCCGACTCCTCCGACTCCTCCTACTCCTCCTACTCCTACTCCTCCTACTCCTCCTACTCCTCCTACTCCTCCTACTCCTCCTACTCCTCCTACTCCTCCTACTCCTCCTACTCCTCCTCCTACTCCTCCTACTCCTCCTCCTACTCCTCCTGCTCCTGCTCCTGCTCCTGCTCTTACTCCTACTCCTCCTCCTCCTACTCCTCCTCCTCCTCCTACTCCTCCTCCTCCTGCTCCTACTCCTACCTACTCCTACTCCTACTCCTGCCGCGCTGCCACCTCTGCTGCTGCAGGAGCTGCTTTAGCTATTTCTGCGAGCATTCCCCGGAAGGCGGATGAAAATTGCGAAGTCGGCCAGGTGCTAGCAGTGGCCGGATCCGAAAGCAGTTTGCGAGGTTGAAAGGCGTTTATGCTGGCAATTCTGTCGTGGCGTGCAAGCCCCCGTTGGGAGGAGCGGGGATTTTTGGGTCGAGTAGGCCTGGAACGAAATCTTTGATCTTCGGAGTGTGGTGAGGAGCTTGCCTCGGTCTGTTCCCTAATCCCGCAAGCCCTGGGCCTCAACCTCGATATGCGAGAAGCCGGCAGCCCACAACTCGAAGCCAAAACCTCCCTGATCCTGTGTGGGAGTTTCCGAAAATAAGAGGTCCCCTTTTTCGGAAATCCACATGCAAACCCTAAGGCCGAAAACCGCCTCCCTCTGTTCCTAAGGTTCTCGGGCCCCCGGGCGAGGGTGTGCCAGCTGCAGCCGAGGCTGGCATTTTGAGATTTTGCGATTCGGTTTCACGCATCTTTGGTGATCATGATATGGTGAGAAGTTCAAGATGGTGATGAGTTTTGATTCTCGCAAGGAGTCACATGTCGCTGGTTTGAATTGTCTTGTGAGGACTAAGTTACTAAAAGGATGTTGCTGTTGTGCTCATTCCTATCATTTCTTCTGTTTGGGTTGCTCTGTTCTTTGCACCCCTCCGGCTATCATTATACTCTATGAACATCGGCGTCACTATTCCTGGATTCCTTGGACAACCTGCGTTCCGTACGGAGCAACAAGGCGGCGGCTCCGGCGGCAGCCGCCCCTGCAGCAGCGCCGGCAGCGAAAGCGGGGCCAAAGGCGCATACTTGCAACCATTGTGCTTAGAAGATGATTTGGGGGTAGCTTCCTGGGTCTTCGTATGTAGGCTTTTTGATTGTGTAGCTGTTCATGCACCAATCTCTAGATGCTTCAGGTCGTTTTGTGAATCGGGATTTCATGGTAATGCATCATTGCCTTCTCACTTTGCTCGACAATACCCTCCTCCTGCTCGTCCTCTTCCTTCTCTTTCTCTTGTAACGACTGCTACTACTACTACCACTACTACTACAACTGCCTGCTGCTACTACTACTACTACTACAACTACTGCTGCTGCTGCTGCCATTTGTCTTCTCCTCCTACTACGACTACCACTACTACTGCTACCACCACCACTACGACTACCACTACCATTACCATTGCGGCTGCTGTGACCACGACCGCTACCCCTAGTACCACCACTACTACTGCTTGGGCATGTTCTGATCATTCATATGTAGTTATCACTGCTCTGAGCATGCGAAATCGTCACTGTTCTTCAAGATCCACGATGGCTATCATTTTTAGTACTCGCGTTCTTGTCATCATCAATTTTGGCATCGGGTGGTCTCAGCATCCTTGCGATTGCTGTTTTTGGGCGCGTATTTCCGCTAGCTTCCAGGTTGATGTCGCTACGCCTGAACTGGGCGGCGAGAGCATCACCGAGGGGGCGATTGCCGAGTGGACCGTCAAGGCCAAAGGAGCTTGGACTGCTGTCGCCAGGGTTTGGGGTTTTAATACTATACTACCATACGAAAATTACTGTAGTACTATGTAACTATAGTACTATAGTCACTATAGCAACAATAGTACTGGGTTATGGGGGGCAGGGTAACGAGGTTGCAATGACCTTGCCAAGGCACCCTTGCCCGTCAGTCTTATCCATCCCAGCGCGAAAGAGTGCACTCGCTGCCTCCGGTGCAGGTCGGGCAAAACGTGAAGAAGGACCAGGTGATAGCCACCATCGAGACCGACAAGGCCCAAAGCTAAGGATGCGACATCCGAGTATGCTTGAAAGGCCTTCCTTGCAGGGAGGCCCGAGGCTTTCAAAGAATCGAGCCTCTGCTCCAAGCTTTTCAGCCTTGGGAAGGTCACGGTGGACGTCAAGGCGCCACAGGATGGCCAGCTCCTGGAGATCAAGTGCCAGGCCCACTCGGACAGGGTCTTCAGACACAGGAGAGCATTGAGCTACTGTGCGGCCGCAATCCCCACTGAAAAAGCCTTAATAACTTTCCATCTTGCAAGGCGTGAGGGATTTCTCTTGCTAGATGGTTGCTTCGATATGCGCTTGCAACGCTCGCGAGGGATGACTGTGCTTCATGTCACCCACAGAAGCATCACGAGCTGCAAGCCGTCGCGAGAATCTGCTTCCTCTGCTGCACTGGCCTTGCAACAACCACTACTGCTGGAAGTCCACTACAACTGGTGCCTTAGCTGCTGCCGTAGTCGCCGTGGCAGCAGCTTCAGCAGTAGCAGCAGTAGCAGCAGCATCACCACCACCAGAAACAGCGGCAGTGCTCGCAAAAGTCGCAGCTGCAGCAGTAGTAGCAGCAGCCGTAGTCGCGTTTCTTTTGAAAAAATCTTGGTATTCTTCGCTTCATTGATACTCGTGGTACTATTACACTTTTAGTAGTGCACGCAGGTAGGAGTAGTCGCAGCAGCAGCAGCAGCAGATAGAAACAAGGTCCTCTGGCAGTAGAAGCCACAACCACGACTGTTGCCTGCACCGTTGTCATTGTTTCGAGTGACGTCAATATCATTGGTCACAATCACGACCAACATCAACAAGTCTTCGTTGCCGCCATTGTCATCTTCCTCGACATGCATCATCATGATCATCGTCGTCGGTATTGTAAGCACCATCCACATCTTCATCGGTATCGTCATCACCACCACCGTCAGCATTACCACCATCATCATCATCATCGTTGGAAGCGGTAGGAGCACCATCGTCATCAACAACAAGCAGCCTCACCGTTACCATCACAGTCACTACTGCAACCGCTATCGCCGTGGCTTCTTGTGCTCATCTTCTTCCTGCTGTTCGGACTGCTTTTTGTAATGATATGGTCATCTGTGTGCCTGTAAGCCTTTCATGTCCAGCAGCGTTTTAGATACTCAACAGGTACGGCCTGGACACTCAAATCTGTATCTGAATGACTCAATAATCACCCTAAACCCTTAACCCTAAACCCTAATTGCACCGATGTGGTCCCCCGGGGCAGGCGGAGGAGACTGTGGAGGTCGGTCAAATTCTAGCAGTGGCTGATCCCAGATTTAGGACTTGCTTCACAAGGCTTTGGCTACAGTCTACTCTAGAGGCCTTAATAATTAGAATCGGGTATTGGGACCCATGATACTATATGTTATAGAAAGGAACCCCCAAAATGCTATGGGTAATTATTTAGGCCCCTATTTCAGGGTGGTGCACAGGGCTTGGGAGGCGCCGAAAGGCGGCCTTCAGGGCTGGAAAGCGTGGGTTCAGGTTTGTGCGCTCGCTTCTTAGTTCAGAATAAGACGTGTTTTTGGAGGGATTCGGGCTGGGTACCAGAGTTTCGGATCATTTCGGATCCAAGCCCCAATCCTGCGAAACCCTGAATCCCAAAATCCCAAGTCCACCCGCGAACACCGAAGCCCAAATCCTCCAACCTTAACCCACAAAGCCCAACAGCCCTCAACCCTCAACTCTAAACCCCAAAGCCCTATACCCTTGAAGCGCTGCAGCTCCCAAGGTTCTCGGGCCGCCGGGCGACGGCGCGCCTGTTGCAACCGAGGCGGCCACTGCGAGGATAGTATAAGTGTTGTCCCTTCATAGTGGCTTTAGAGTTGAGGGGTTTAGGGTTTAGTTTTCTTGCTGTTCTTTAAAGGTTTTGTCCTCTTTCGTATTCTTGCCATGGACGGAAGAACGTCAAGTGAATTCGTGCTTGTGTGAAACCGAGGATAATATGGATTTTTAACTGAGAGATAGCGTGTAGGCCGCTGCAGACAACTTCTGCATGTGCACCAACCAACAGGCATGTTGATTTGTCCCAATGGATTGGGCAAGCATCCTGTAGTACTATAGAAAACCATATTGATTAAGGGCCGCTAAATCATCTAAATCTCAAGCCCATAAGAATAGACCCGGCCTGAAGCCCTAAGACGAATGGAGGTAGGTAGAATTGAGGCTGCGGCCCCGGCAGCAGCAGCGGCGCCGAAGGCGGCGCCAAAGGCCGGCACTAAGATAGAAGCAAGAGAGTAACAAGCAATACGGTGTTCATAGGATTGTATAGGCAGTTCTGAAGGTTTTACGGGGTTTCATATAGAAGCCTGAGCAATTTCTAGCATATTCCCCTAGCGTTCCTGAACACAAGTATACTATACCATAATACGAAACCCTATTCCAAGAGTAAAGGCCTTGGTTTGTAGTCTTCGGTTTGGGCTCCAGCGTGATTCCAGCGTCCATATCATCAGGTGTCTCGCGGGTTCCAGTGGCCAATGTGTGTGTCTGTGGGTCCATGGAGGCTTCAGAAGCTGTCTTGCCGGGAATCTTCACCTCAAGTCCCGAACCCGAAAGCCGTCCTGCAACTTCAAAGCCCTGCGGAGCTGAAGGCCGCATCCCAAAGCCCATAAAACCTGTGCTGTAGTCCATGTGAGACCCGACCTCCCAACCCCACGTACTGCAAGCTCAAAGCTAGAAGAGTTCTGGTCTGCTGGAAACGGGCTACCGGAATCTTTGTCCTTTCCACACCAGGTTGGGCCGCGGGAACGGGGGTTTGGTGGGTTGGGTCACTTGTTGAAAGTGGCCAACGTCTCACCGCTCTTCACGCCGAAGTTTGGCCGCGACAGCTGCTTCCATCGGACAGCATGAACCCAAAACCAAAGCTCGAAACACCAGCGCCCTAGCAATGGCATTTGCATGGCATCAAAAACATGTCCCTGACCGCAAGTAATCCTGCGGCGGCATCCACTTCGTCGGCCAAACTGGGACAGCAGAGGGACAAGAAGAGGGACCAAAAAAAAGAACGGCCACGCCCCAACATAAACTGGACACTATGTGTTTTCACGACCGGCTCTTACCGAACCCACCTGCCGAGGCCGCCCAGCAACACCCACCCCACTCTCCCTACCTGTTGAGAGCCAGGCCGCGCCGGCCCCGAAGTCAGCGGCCGCGCCGGCGGCCGGGAGCCTCAGGGGAGTCGGGCGGTCTTGCTCCTTGTTCCTTATGTTTTGTTTCTGCTTTTTATACGGCGTCTATCAAGTTTTGAAAGATTTCAAGGGTTTTTAGTATTGTAGGATTCTTAAGTTCCGGGTTTCATTAAGTTTTTGTAGTAGGCATGTCAATTTATAAAGCTTTGTATATACCACTCTATACCGGTGTCATGAAGGTTTTGTGGGGGGATGCTCGGGCTTCAAGGCATATGTTCTGTAAAGTTACTACACGGGTTACTGGAAAGGCTACCAATAAGGCTTCTAAGGTTTTTAAGGTGTTGGTGTGCGAGAGTCTAGTTTTGAGGGGCTTGTACGGTTGCAGTTGTTTGGGGTTGTGGGTTTCCTGGACTTTCGGGAGTTGGTCCATGGCAACGAGTCATGATGATGCCCGGGTGCTCACAAATGCTCATGCATCTGCTGCGGGGTTTCGGGTGTACCGAGTTTGTGGGTTCATAGTCTGAACAGTTTCGTTTTCTGCCGCAAGACATAAAAAGAACCGTAAGAAACCCCAAACCCTAGACTCTAAGCCCCATGAGCTTTAAACTCTAAACCCTATACCCAAACCCTAAACCCTTAAGAACAGGAAGAATGATGAATAGAAATTGTGTGAATTTCGCATCGAACTGCATCTTCAGTAGTTGCGAATTTTCCTTAAACGTGCGCGAAAAAACCCGGCAGCCCAGCCCGGCCCCACAGCCCGTCCCCACAGCCCAGCCCCAGCCCAGCCCAACGGACCCAAACCCTATACAATTTCTATAGTAAGCTAACGGTTGAACTAAATCCTAAGCCTAATAAACCCCTACTCCAAAACCCTCAAGCCCCGAGAGTCCCAAAAAATGCCCCGAAAGCAGGCTGCGAGCGCCCCGTCCTCGCCAGAGCGAGGGGAGAGGCGTGAGAAGATGACCCGTTCTTTGGCTTGGTGTTTGGGGTTGAGGGTTGAGGGTCGAGGGTGTTGGGTTCAGGGTTGAGGTTCTAGGGTTTAGGGTTTAGGGTTTAGGGCCCCGAAACATCACGGTCACGGACACGAAGGTCTGGGGCTCTTGGGGCTTGGGGTTCAGGGAGGATGCAGTTTTGTCGGGTAGAAGGGCCCCTGGAGTTGTATGTCGATGGTCGTCTGAGATGTCTGAGCCCGTATCACAGAATACGGGAACAGTCTCAAGAGTCATCGACGCGACAGCAAGATACGCAAATCGAATGGCAGAAGCATGCTGGCAGCTACATTGCAGGATCCACATCCCAAACGATTGCAGAAGGAACAACCTCCATAGCCATACCAGCTTGAATTTTTGGTCTTCAGGTTTGGGGGGTTGTTGGGACTGCGACAAGGCCGGAGCTCTCATTTAGAAGACAAGGAGCGCGATCCGGCCTCCTCCCCCACCTTCCTGAAATCCGGGCATAGTAAGATTGGAGCTCTGCGGTTTCAGAAAGAGGCTTCAATGTATAGGATGCAGGGGTGGAGCCCTGACTTCAACCAGAGGCTACGTGTGCTTTATCGTCAATGAGAAACTAGGGAAGCTTGATGAGTCTCATCTACAAGGGCGGAGAAGCCCCGGAGATCCTGGAAGACTGAAAAGGGTAGGGCTGGTATCCTACTACAGTGTCCATGAACACAATAGCTAAGCCATGATTGCATAGTTTATTCACATGCTTAAGGCTTAAGGGCATGCAGGTGTTGTCCAAATACAGCCAAAGAGTGATGACACTCCCGAGGGTTTGGCTGAGGAATGCGCCAAGCCATCGCGAGAAACCTGAAAGAGTCACAAAACACCCTCGCTTCTCGGATGGTTTCAGCTCCCAAGTGAGTTTCTGATCCATGAGCATGCGCCAGGCCATCGAACTATGGTAGGGGCCGGTTCATTGTGCTCTGTCCAGGGCGGGGCCTGGGTGTCATCCCTGTTCGAGGCCGAAGATGGTTGAGTACAGACTTCGCAAACGCAGAGGCTGAAGGATCTGAGGTACGAGTGATTCGTGCTTTTGATAAAACAATGGCGCCGTCGCATCTCCTGAACCATCTGAGGCCATGCTCACCACCTTTCAGGAGGTGGACATGTCTGGCCTCATTAAGATGCGAAAGGACCCTCGGGTGGCTGGACTGGAGGGTCAGAAAGGAGGATTCCTAAACAGGCCCTGGATTGCGCCAGATTGTATTGATGCAATGCCTGCGGCTTCAATCGGTAGATCGGGCAACTTGCTGGTGGAATAGATGATGCTCCATTTCCCTTCCGTCGTTTGCAGTCTTGGCAGCAGCAATCAACCATCTCTGGAATCGTAATCGTAGAGTTGGCCTTTTCAAACAGAAGTGTGGGCAATCTTCTTCGGTGTTGCCGCCCGGAAAGTTTAAGCTCTCAGCTTGGCACTGCCACAACATGTATGGTCACTGCGAAGGCCCAAAACTCAGAACTCGGAGGCTTTAAGGACATGTCTTGGAAGAGTGTGATGACGAGTTCCAAGCCCTCAACACCTATAAACTTCCATTGTCACCATTGTTCCGACCAAACCCTAAACCCTAAACCCTGACCCTAAAAACCCCACACGCTCATATGAGCCAGGAGTACAAAGACATCTTCCAGTCCTCCCACGGCGCGAAGCTAGGCTTCCAATCTCCCTTCTTCCTGGTGCTGACCTTAGAGCTTTTCAGCCCTGCAAGGGTTTTTTCTCCGGTTTAGGGATCAATACTACAAGTAATATAAATATCAGGTATAAACATTTTTCAGGTATAAAAAAATGCATTCACTATGTCAGTACTAGCAAAAATGACAATATTGATACTGTCAGGAGTCGGGTCTTGGGGCTCAGGCCGTGGCACCTCCAGACCTGATTGGGGCCTATGGGCCAAGTCCGAAAACAGGGGATCCTTATCATAAGGGCCCCCAAATAAGGTACTCCTAACTGTCGGAAACTCCCATCTGGGCCAAGTCGAGGAGCGGAATGTTCGGAAGCCAGGGAGTGGGAGCAGCTTTACCATGACGTGGATATCAAGTGGACAGATGGTACCGCTTCCGAATTCCCACTGTTGGAGTTTTTTCAGTAGAGGTACAGTAAACGCATTGTTGACGATGCTAAGACTTTCATGCTTGGCTGCTCCTGCTGCTATTCTTATAGCCATAGCTCTTCTCGTCGTTTTCGTCGTCATTCTTCCTGTTGCGGATTGATTGTGAAGAGTCTTTTGCCTACGTAGAAACCATTACAAACCCAGACCCTGAAGCATTTCATTACATGGCCCGGACGGCAAGGCCCGGACTGCATGGCCAGTAGGGGTTTGGGCTTTACTAGGGCCGGCTACAAGCAAGCTTACCCTGAGAGCTACAAAGTCTAAGCGAATACGTTATGCCAGTGCCACTTCCGACAGTGCTCCGCGATCTTCCCGCTGCACCCTCTGGCATCTCGCAAATCCAGAGACCTTGAACTCCGAAAGCCCGGAAGCAAGCCTTCCGACACCCCGAGACCGACAACAAAACTGATTTCGGAGAATTCGCAATTCGCAATATTATTCTTTGTAATCGGGTTCCGTATCATCATAGTAGCACAACATGTCCCAAACCAAAGTTCCAACTATCGAGGCCATTTTAGATCCTTGAAATCCGACATTCCAAGGCCAGCGCCTACGCCCTGAAACAGATCCCGGCACTGAATGCCTACATCGACAATGCGCCAGGAGCCCAGAGAGGACCTCCAGGCTTAAAGGATTTTCAGCTGATTGCCACTACTATGACTACCATTGTTAGTATTATTACTATTATTCTTATTCTTATCATTATTATTGTTGTTATTTTATTACTCTGCGTATTACTATTATTATTGCTTTTTGTTCTTCTTCTTGTTACTATTATGGTTCTTCTTCTTAGTCTTACTATTCGCAACCCTAAACTTAAACAAAGAACTCCCCACGGCGCTCATGAGCAGTTTCACGCGCGAGTCTCAGCAGCCAGGGCTGAGGGCTTGGGGCGTCGAGGCGTGGACCCTGTAATGTAGGGGCCTTAATAATTAGAACAGGGTTTTGGGGGTTCCTTATTATGATTATAATATATATAATATATATATATATATATATATATATACGCCCAAAACCTATTCAAAATTTCAGGCCCCTACATTAAGATCCTATGAGCCGAAGCTCTCAAGCGAAATGCATCCTCCGGTTTCGGTTCAGGGATAAAGGCCAAGTTGCAGAGTGACAGGGGTTTTGGGGTTTTTTTGCACCACACTGATGTAGGGACTGTTTGGGAGTGCTACTGGTATGACTAACTATCGAGAGCCGATTATGATGGAGTTCGGGGTGCAGCCTTCTCCAATGTGCCGAGTATCCTCAGCCATCGCATGTACGCGTCAAGGCCTCCTGAGCCCGAGACCCTAAAGTCCCTGAGCCTTGCAGCCCGGACCCTAACGGCCCGAAACCCTGAAGCACGTGGTGCCAAGGACAAATGAGGTGGTCTTCCGAGACTACATCAACATCGGTTTTGCAGCTGCAACCCCGAAGGCGCAAAGCCGCGAAGTAGGCTTGCGACAAGGCTTGCTGTAAGGATGGCGATAAGGGTTAGTGCAAGGGTTCTATAAGGGTTCCATAAGGGTTCCATAAGGGTTCTATGCGTGGTACTTCGACGGTTGCTACTGTCATAAGGATTGCTACTCGGGTTCTTGAAAGGATGTACTATAGGGGCCTAAATAGTTACCAATTGTAGAGGGGGGGTTCCTTCTTAAAATTATAGTATAATGGGCCCCAAACCCTATTCTAATTATTAACACCCCTATATTACGATAAGCTGAACGCCGGGCAGAGTCAAAGGCACGAAGGCCTGGCTGAGGCCCAGGCCTCTAGACTATGCAGTGTAGGAGCCGAGTTTCTTGAAACTTCTGGCGTCGCAGATCTTTCCGGGAGAGGTGATGGGGGTCTTGGCGGAAACAGCACAAGTAGTACCGCAAGCTGTAGACTAAGACCCCCCAAACCGAGGTGCCAAGTTGTGAAGACCTGCGCCTCACCTACAGTAACTTCCAAGGCAGTAATTATTCAGCGGCAGAGTCTGGCAAAATCGTCCGAAGCTCCGATACGTGAACCCGAAGTCCTGAACTCCGAGCCCTTGAACTCTCAGCTCTCCAAGCCCTGAACTGAACGTTTCCGCGGACGGGGGGCCACGAGCAAAGCGCACTGCAGGGGCTTGTAACACCTGTGATCAAGAACATGGAGACCAAGAATCTGGCAGAGGCTGGGCTTCTTGGGTGTATTCTCTGCTGCTGCTCCTGGCGTTTGGGCGACGGTGCTGGTGGGTGCTGGCGTGTAAGCGGTAAATGTCTTTGAGTTGCTGGCCGCCTGTTTTTGCGATTTTGCGGCTGCGTGATGCAATGGCCATGATCTCCTTCTGCTCGTCCTTCTTCGTCATCATCATCATCGTCATCATCGGCATTGTCATCCCCATCCCCATCCTCATCATCCCAGTCATCTTCGTCATCATCGTCGTCATCATCATGTTTCGTAGCAGTTGCAGCAGTAAGCAGTCGATGGGGTCTGGCTTGGTTTAATCCGTTGATGCAGTTGAGTGGCGAGAAGACGCGGGTCGAACTCACGTTTCTGGCACGGGACACTTTGCCAACTCCCGCCGCACTGCTGTTTCCTCAGACCGGGAAGAAGCACAAGATATGAACACCTGCTTTCGCACGACCTACGCATCCACTGTATGTAAAGACTATTACTACCATCAGGGGTAGCAGGCGTGTTCAGAATCCCTTATCCTGGGGTCCTTATAATAATGATCCTACTTTTAAGGGTCCTATACTAGGGTCCCCTATTTTCGGAAACGCCCTTATAAGTCCCTGTAAGTTCAGGTAGAGAGCGAGTTTGCCCGATTCGCCGGGCTAGCGAAGCAGGACAAGCTCAGCTCGATCCCCAGAAGGGTGGTTGTCAAATAGGGCCCCTTTCTGGGTCCTGAATATAACACGGCACTAAATATTTAGGGCCATTTAGGTTACCCAAAGAGGGACCCTTTTTGACAGGAAAGTGAGGGGCTGAAAGGTTAATATAGGGGCCTTATTACCTAGAAGAGGGTTTTGGGACCCTTTCTTTCTTTCGTGAGGCCTTGTGTCCAGATACGAATGTGCCTACTGCACAACGAATTCAACCTTCAATAAGAGTTTTGGGTCCTTAATAGAATTATAATAAGGAGCCCCCAAAATGGTATTGGTAACTATTTAGGCCCCTATATTAAGAGTTTGGTGGCTTTTGGTTCTGGGGGTTTGGGGTTCAGTGGCTTGTTGTCGTAGCGTTTAGGGTTCGGTGTTTTTTTTGGTTCTGGGGTTTGGGTTTAGTTCAGGGTTTAGTGGTTTGTAGAGTAAGCAACAAGGGTGGGTGATTTGATAGACTCAGTGTTTATATCAGACTATCGGGGCTTGGGATTTGCTGCAGGAGTTAGACTGACTAAGCTTAGGGGCTCCTGGCTGCGGAGTCTGGGCAATGGAGGACAGCGGACAGCACCTTACATTAGCTAAGCCTAACTAAGCCCAACACCCTTCGTCATTGAGCTTTGGTTCAGAAAGCCCACGTTGTGAGCAAGTGCTGCACGGGACGCTGCGACAGTATGTTGCGGCGAAGCTGCTTCGTGATATCAGAGGGTTTGGGGCGGCTCGAAGCGCATGGCGGCATTGGAGGCTGCAAGCAACTGAGTTTTGCCTTAGAATTCCAGAGTTCGAAACCCTGCAGACGCTAAACCCCACCTAGCCTACACCTTCAATCCTAATTTCCGAGGTATGGATGATATCACCGGAAACACCTTCACAATTACCAATGGAGGTCCTGCCCACCGTGCCATGCTTTGGCTGGGGTTGGATTTTGAGGATCGTGGCCTTCTCGTCGTCGGAAATCTTAGCAGATGGTTAAAGGAGGATAGTATCAGGGGAAGGGCACCGAACAAAGGGTTCCCCCAAACCATAAATATCCCAGTTTTCCAAAGCAAATTTGACTAAACCCTAAGTCCCTGAGGCCCTAAACCCAAACCCTAAAACAGTGCCCAACCCCGCAACACTGAAGCAAAATAACAGATCTCTCCGTCCCAAAGTTCTTGCCCAGGGGGGCCCAGAATGTCAGAGAGGGAAGGGAAGCTTGCGCTCCTCCTCGCAGTTCTGGCTCGCAGCACATACACGACATCATGCGTATGCAAGGCGGGCTTTGTAGAAATACAGTCTTTCTGAACCTGCCCAGAAGGGCTTGTATTTTCAATCAGTCATTCCTTCTTGCGCTTCCGGGCGCTGCGTTTAATCTCGAGCGGCAGGAGGCCCCTGCAAACAGGTTCGCGCCTCCAATGGCAGTTCGGAAGGGCATCGTCTCCGTTGCGGGCCAGGAGGTGAAAGTGAGACTTGGCTGAGACGTGGGAGTGTGCAGCAGGAAGTAGGGACCCTACTAGTAGTATGAACCCTGCATACTAGGATTTTTCCAGGCATGGACCCCTAAGCTTCTGAAACCCTCATGCTTGCGGGAAATCGAGGCTTACACAGGACCCCCAAAAAACTGGCCCAAGACCCTCGAATTTCTTCTAAAACTCGGGGCTCAACGGCCCGGACCCTGCATCTTCGGTGAGAAAAGGCCGCTACAAAATCCTAATTCCTAAACCTAAAGTGCCCTCCTAAACTTTCCCTGAACCTTATAAACCCGAAATCAAGCGCCCAAAAGGCGCAACCTTGGAGGAGGGAGTAGTCTTGGTTATGTCGCTCAGGATACGAGCATGCTTCGTCCAACCCTAAGCTCCCACATTGGGCATCCTACATGGAAAGCCCGATGCACCCTTTCTTGCCTATATCCCAAAGCTTTCTTGAACTTCAAAGTCTAATATCGGGGCCTAGATAATTACCAATACCATTTTGGGGGCTCCTTATTATATAGTGGGCCCCAAAACCCTATTCTAATCATTAAGGCCCCTTCAGTAAACTCGAAGCCTTTGGATTCCTGAGCGAAGATTGGGGCGTGGAGCAGTGTTAAAGCTTCCGCGAGCTTCTGATGACATGGGCGTTTGAGCCAAGCCCTGCCGAGGAAGAACGGGTTCCTGGACGACTTGTCGCTCGGACTGTTATCACAAGTCACCCTGCGAATGAAACTCTTGATAACGATGAAGGATCATGCTCGCTCTTGCTCTGGTTGCCACCCTTGCTGATAATATTGACCTTCCGGCGCATGTACAGGCAGGCTTATTTCTGCGCTTTTGAGCATGCACTTGGGTTTCAGTGTGCACACATGCGCATACATGGGCCAGCTTTGTTTGACCCCCTCCTGCTCCTTTTTGGACTGTCGTTATTTTGACCCCCTGACCTGACCTCCTTTCTACGACTCCCGTCATCTCCTGCCTCACCTCCTTTACCTTCAACCCTCGAGTCAGAAAAAGCCCCAAGTCCTCAGTTGCCATACTATAGGGGCCTAAATAATTACCAATGCTATTTTGGGGGTTCCTTACTATGGTTATAGTATAATGGGCCCCAAAACCCTATTCTAATTATTAAGGCCCCTACATTAACACCGTCCCCCTTGTCAAATCCTACAACTAGAACCCTTTTCGGGGAGACCCTTGAGGCTTTCAATCTGGAGCCCTCAAGCTGCCACCAAAAATCTCATCGTGCATGCTATGCTCATTGTTGTTGTTTTGATTACGATCTTTACTATCATGATTTTGATTAGCATGAATGCCGATATTTTCCATGTCAATACTTTCATCATTGCAATTCTTGTCATTTTGTCACCAATATCAGTAATACAACCACCGCTCTTTAGTGTCGCCTCATTGTCAGCAGAGACACTACAGTTGTTCATTTGTTTTGTATGAATACGTTTGTTATTCTGTATGATTCTTATTCTGACCATTTCCCCCATTGCTATTGCAGCCAAAAATTTGTTTATATTGACTATTACTGTTATTGTGATTAGTGTTGTCACTATTGTCGAGGTTATGAAGATAACGCCATGTGTCTGTTTACCGGTTTTGTTCCTTTCAGTATCATTGTCGCCATGATAATGCGGTAATTCATATAAAGGAGGGTATATACTAGGGTTCTGGGGGTGTTAGTAACACAGGCCCGACGTACTGCTAACCAAAAACCCTAAGCCTTACAACCCTCGTCCCTAAACCCCAAAGCCGTCCCTTATCCTTGGACCCTAGTTCTGAACCTTCAGCCGATGATGATTCAGGTTGGAGGACAGCTCTCCCGAGTCGGCGCAGGTGGCGGTGAACTCAGATTCGGTGAACTTCTGTGTCTGTCAGTTGAGGGATGACGGGATTGGTTTGTGCGGCAAGTCCTTGCTCAGCCCACCGGGAGTTTCTTACTTCGCGTTTTCCGGGGTCGCGGGGGGCCGGTTGCGAAACATGAAAGCATGGCCTGGAACCATGCACACCTGAAGCAGAAAGCTAACCTCTTCGCCCAGGGCCTAGGGTTTCGGCAGGAATTTTCTAAACCCTGACGCGCATCACGGCGAGGAGGGGAGATGGTAGTCAATGGCAGTGCTACAATTTTGCCGTGGATCTCACCAGCACCATTGTACGCTAGTTGAAGCAAGCAGTGCTACATCTTCAAAACATCGGCAGCACAAGGGGCACAGTAGTAATGATAATGCGACCCGCAGTCAAAATGAACCCAGAAGCTGTACGAATTCAATTCAAGTTTGGGAGGTGTGTAGTTTAGGGTTTATGGTTTCGTTCGCCTAGGGTGGCCCAGGTCATCGAACGATCCACCTGCCCCGTCTTCACGAGGAAGGGGGAGGCTGTGGTTGTGGGGTGCGGAGTGCTCTTCAAAGGGCCCTGAAGGTTTCTCGGGGGTGTTATGCAGGATGAGGATATTAGCAGTGCTGTGGGTTTACGGTTTGGCTTTGGGGGTGGCAGGGATTTGAGACGTCTTTCCCGTTTGGACTTGTGTTTGGGCATTTTGGTTTTGCTGTACGGGCGAAGGCTTGCGGCTCGAGGTGTAGCAGGGTCTAGTGCTGTGTGTGTGTGTTTGGGCTTCAGGTGTAGGCAGCAGATTCGATCGTAACGGTGTTCGTGATGCGATGTGCCTGAAGAGTTCAGCTTCCTAAGCCGCTGCTTCAAGCTGCACTGGATGTTCGAAGGGTTAAAGTCAGCCTGAAGAAGCTGAACGATGCAAATCGGCAGCGGCGCCGGCGACGCCGACGACAACAACGACCACCAACACCACCACCGCCGCCGCCGCCACCAGCAGCAGCAACAACACCGCCAACAACAACATCTACTCAGCCTACTGCGCTAGTACTCCTGCTCCTCTGCTCCTCTGCTCCTCTGCTCCTCTGCTCCTCTGCTCCTCTGCTCCTCTGCTCCTCTGCGCCTGCTCCTGCTGCTGCTCGCTGCAACTGCAACTGCAACTGCAACTCCTACTGAGACTCTCCTCTGTAGTTCTGGTACTGGAGGAACAGCTTCTGCTTGTGGCTGTGACTACTGCGTTTCATCATGCTCAATGCTATCGTTGCGGATTACCGAGCAGCGTAGTGATCTTGAAAGATGAACCTCAGTCATGGTGGTAACGGGCGACGGGTGAACATGCTCGTGATGTGTTGCTCAGCGGAAAAAAGACACCAAAGAGTGGATGAACCAGAAAGCAAAGAGCGACGGTTTGGCGCTCAGCTGAGGCAATTCAATGTTCAGCGACCTGCAATTGAGCCCCGTAACCTCGACATCATGAGGCCCGTTCAATGCGAAGCACAACAACGCAAGCCCCAAGCACACCAACCCTTAATCCCACACCCATCTCGGAGCCCAAACGCTTAAACCCATACGCCTACAAGCTCTAAAGTCTACGCGCTAAAACCCCAAACCCGGAAACCCTAAACTACCAGAGGCATCTTTCCAGACCTCCTTCGGCGATGTTCCGCTACCGGAGCTTATGGAGCCCATTCGGGCCTTTCTACTGAATTAGCTGAACTGGGGTAGGGCCGTATTCAGGTGAAGCTCCCGGTCAACAGGACTTTTGTTTCTAGGGTCCAAGCTCATAGTCGCAGCAGTACCTAAACTCATAGTCGGAGGATCTCCATTCTCATGACTGCCAGAAGCACGGGTTGGAGTGTGCAAGAACAGAGCCAAGAACTTGGTGAAGCACGTAATCGCACAAAAACATGCGCTAGAGACCATCCATATAGGAGCATTCCCGTACAAAAAAGGCAGGTGCTGTCGTATATGACTCCTCTGTCGCGTCGTAGGTGGCCATCATGCATCGGTCACCAGAAGTCGTGCAGGTGGCTGTAGGATGTTTGGGCTTCGATAGCACGGAGGCTTCGGGGTACCGCAGGCCTCGTTGACCTTGCCCTAAACCCCTAAACCCCTAAAACCCTAAACCCTAAACCCCAAGCCCTAAACCCCAAACCCTAAACCCCCAGCCCTAAACCCTAAACCCCAAATTTAAGTTCCATCTGCTGCCCCAGCCTCCGGCCTTGCCCAGGCACCTTGGCCATCGGAGATGACGACCATGGAGCCATGGCCACCGTTTTAAGCTGCCAGGGATTCTGGGAGTTTAGGGCTTTGGGCTTCGTTTCTGGGGTTTTGCTTTGGATGTGGGGCTGTGAGTTGGGATTTAGAGTCTGTGATGTTGAAGCTTTGGGATAGTGTCACAGTGTGTAGGCTCAGAAGGTTACGCCCGCGGTGGTTTTCGGAGACTTTTAACAGGAGGAGATCTTGAAGGGCTGATGTGGGAGCACTCGCAGGAAGCAGAGGAGCAGCTTATGAGGAGGCAGAAGAGCAGGAGCTGCAAGACAAGGAGGAAGATCACCAGGATAAAGCATAGTAGTGGGAGTAGTGGGAGCAGTGGTAGTAGTGGTATCAGTGGTAGTCGTGGAAGGAGTGGTATCAGCGGCGGTAGCGCTGGCCGCGGCAGCAGTCGCAGTCGCAGCTGCTGTCGCAGTAGCAGTTGCAGTCACAGATGCAGTCGCAGTCGCAGTGGGAGTGGGAGGAGTAGTAGTAGTTAGGAGTAGAGGAAGAGTAGGAGTAGGAGAGTCGGAGTAGGAGTAGCAGGGGCAGTAGCAGTAGCAAGTAGCAAGTAGCAAGTAGCAAGTGGCAAGTAGCAAGTAGCAGTAGCAGTAGCAGTAGCAGTAGCAGTAGCAGTAGGAGCAGGTGTAGGAGTAGTGGTGGTAGTAGTAGTCGTCGTCGTAGTAGTAGTAGTAGATCATTAGTGGAAGCAGAAGCAGAAGTATCAGGAGTAGTAGGGCCGTGCACCTTCGACAGCTGCTGCTGCTGCTAGCCGCTGCTGCTATCGCTACTGCTACTGTTGCTAATGCTACTAGACGACGGCGACTACGACTACGAGGACGGCGTTGACTACTCGTGCTACTTTCCCTGCTACTGACGGGGTACTGTTGTGAGACACCTAGAAGGAGAGTAGTCCACATACTCAACAAGGGCAGAACGATAAGAAGGCTGCTGCTGATTGGAGTGATGAGCTATTCGCATCCTGAGTTCACGACGGCCAGGGGAAGCCCGAAAGCCAAAACCTGATGAAGTCTGAGGGGTTTGAGCCCCTGAAGCTCCCTTTGAAGCCAGTAGGGTTCACAGACACCATGATCTGTCTGTTGCTGTTGGATGTGGAGTAGGTCCAAAGGCCGAGGACGTCTCAGACACCCTCACATGGAGCTCCCCTGAACGAAGACCCCAAACCCTCAATGTGATAGTGTGAGGACAGCCTGTCGGGTCCGGGCTGTGATCGCATGTCCTGGTCCTCCATGGCGAGCGGCTACGAGCCGGCGGGGGCCCCAGATGATTGATGCCCCGGTGACTGAGAGGCTTAATTCCTGAAAGTATGACCTTCGTCGGATTTGTAGACACGGCCGTGATCATAGCAGAAGCCGACCAGAACAATCGTTCATCTTCTTCTTCTTTCTTCATATGCCGACTTCGGGTGGAGACCTTGTCGCTTGTGGTAGACGTGCGGTCGAGGTGCTGACAGTTGTGCTTCCTGTGTTGCACCGGATGCTGATAGCAGTTGGTACCCGTGCTCAGAACAGCCAATCATGCGGTGGAGACGACTTATGCATGGCGGGGACGAAGATAAACGTCGACGATGATGATGATGATGTAAGTGCACGAACGTCGGTGCTGCTAACGGTCGTGATGATGAGAACGGTTGTTTGCTCTGTGTAGCAGTTTGGTTTGTGTTTCATTGGTATGATCACTGCCAGGCATGAATACTTAGAATGCTTATGGTTGCCACAGCCCCTCTACAAGCAATTGTCTTGGCAACCCGCAGACGAAGCCGACAAGTATTGCTGGTACTAGTAGCATCTCTTAGTACTGCTAATGACACTCGTACTGCTAGCAACGCAAGTACTGCTGCTGCCGCTACTACTATTTCAATTGGACGCTGTGCGAGCGGGCTCAGCACTTAGCGGGCGATTGACTGCTACTACTACTACTACTACTACTGCTGCTGCTACTACTACTACTACTACTACTACTACTAACTCCTGTACTCTCCTTCTACCGATGATACTGCCAATGCCACTACTCCTACTCCTACTCCTACTCGTACTCCTCCTCCTCCTACTGCTACTCCTACTCCTACTCTTCCTGCTCCTACTCCTCCCTACCCCTACTCCTACTCCAACTCAAACTGGTCCTGCTACTGCTACCGCTACTACTGCTGCTGCTGCTACTGCCACGATGTTGACGGCGACTGCTGCTGCTGCTACTCCTACTACTACTACTACGACTACTACTGCTACCACTATTACTAAACATAGTAATATTAAGAATCGTAATAGTGATAATCCTAGCGCCCCAGTGTTGGCGTTGCACATAGTTTTATCAAAGGTATTTCCCTCATGTGCATTACTAGATTTCTATGTTCCTCTCCCCGTTTGCGCAACGTGTCGCCGGTGCACTGGCTAAAGCATGGTCTTGTACCTCAGACTTTATCTTTGGACCCTGGCAAGAGTCGTTGTAGCGGTGTCTCAAGGCCAATAGTCAGCAGGTGAAGTCACCATACCACTGTATGGGGGAGGATACTATACCTGCAGGCCTTGATGGTTTAGGGCAGTTGCAAAGCCAATGTCTGGGTCCTAAGCCATCACTCAAAATCCAGGCTGCAAAGCACAAATCCTGAACGCCTGGCCCTAAGCTAACTATCCCATGGTCCGCAGTGCCCCAACCTCAGAACACTGGAGTCAGACCCACTTCGTGAGGACATGCCTCTCAAAGTGATCTCACGGGACGTGCCGGCGCAACCGCCGCAGCTGCCGCCCCTTGGCCTGATAGCGTTACATTCCTGGATTCGACGATTCGACCACCCTGGACCCTGGACAGGACGTAGATGGTGCATATCTGCATATCGTTCATTCATACATATCATATATATATACATATATGTATACATATGTATATCTGTATATGTATGTATGTATGTACGTATGTATGCATGCATGCATGTATGTATGTATGTACGTATGTATGTATGTATGTCTGTGTTCGTGTATGTGTGTATGTATGTATGTATGTATGTATGTATGTATGTATGTATATATATATATCTCTGAAAATCTCTCTGTGTGTGTACGTTACTTATACAGACATGCATGCACTGCTTCTGTTCGTAACTCTCAAACCAGGCAACCAGTTCGCCGTGCGAACCCGGCGCCTGCACCTAATCCGGCAGCTCTGCTCCCGGCGCCGTCAGTGGGCTCCCAGCGCCATTTAAGCAACGCGGCTAAAGCTTTAGGGTCGTTCTTGATTCTTGATGTTGCAGATTGGCTTTCGCCATTTCTCCAGATTTTTGCTGGGACCAGCACGGCTAAAAACTGTCAGGGTGTTCAGCATCCTTATGCTCAACCCCTGATGCAAACCCGACGGGGGTTGGGGTGAACGCAGGTTTTTTGGAGGTGCCGACTGAGGCTTTGTTTGGTTTGGGATCGGTGCCAGGTGTGCTAGAGATCTTCCAAGCTTTGGCTTCAGTGCTCCAGGGGTCTTGGGCTTACAAGACTTCAGGAGTTTCGGCTGAAAAGGCATAGCGACGTTGCTAGATGCTTCCGGACGACCGTTTGTTTGTCTAAACCCCACGAATCCCTGTTCCTTTATGCCAAGCACCCTGTAGGCTAGAAGACCTTGGGCAGCACCCGGAGGTCTTAAACTTTGACCCCTGCGCCCCAAACCCGGAAACTCTGAAACTGAAAAGCTTGAATTGAAATCCCAGGAGGAGAGCCTTGCAACCTGGCCAGCACTTTGGGTTCTTGGGAGCCCTGGAAAACTCTGAGTTTAGCATTTTAGGGTTTCTAGGTTTGTATTTCTGTGGAGCTTGTTGCTGCTGCGGCTTCTCTTCTTGTTCTTGCTCTGGTTGTTGTTTTTGTTGTTGTTCTTCTTCTTTCTGCTGTGGTTGTTGCAGTTGCTGGAAGAAGAAGCGCGGATTAGTGTAGACGTTGTCGTTGCTGTTCGTGCAGCTGCTGGTGGTGGTGCTGCTGGTCCTTCTGGTGCTGCTGCTGCTGCTGCTGCTGGTGATGTTGATTTTAGTGTTGATGTTGCCGCTGCTGCTGTTGTTTTTTCAGTCGCTGTTGCTGTGCGCTACTGAGTTCCAACACCTAAGAAGACTTACGCACTCAGTTTGGTACTCGTACCGTCGCACAACAAGCAGGGTCACAATCAACACGGATTTTAAGATGATGGCGCTGATGGTACTCGTGATTGTCAGGGTAACGACGACAGCACTTTCGATGTTGTGGCTGACAATGGCTGTTGCTTTCATGATGACATTTTATGTACTGGGTCTTGTTTGGGAACCGTTGTAGATCAAGATATCCTCAGTCACTTAGTCTTCAAGGGCTACTGTCTTGCGACTTTCCGTTGAGTGCTACATTATACTATATTGGGAAATGTCATGATATACTGTAATATGTTACAATATGCATATCAGGTTTAGACAATTAAGGTCAGTAGATATTGGCTGTACCCTCCTTCAACTCGCCTGAGTAGGGCCAGTTGAAGACGAGCACCCTCAAAAGGGGCCATACTTCGGATGTCTAGGGTTTAGGGTTTAGGGATGTCTAGGGTACCATGTTAGTTACAGTTTTTGCCTGGGCCCTGTGATTACCATCTAAGGTATGTGGTTTGGGGTACCCTCAAGTCTCTAAAGGCCATGAATCTTCCGACCCTGAAGCTTAAGCCTAAAGCCCTCCAGCCACAAACTCCAGCAAAGGCACTCCGTGCCCATTCTTTTGGAAGCCTTCCGGTTGCGTGGAAGGGCGTTCCTGCAACTTCTGTGCCTGGGACTGCGTGGCTAAGTTCCTAGAGGTCCTAGAGGTTACGACCGTTAAGATTTAAATCTTGGGGCTTCAGTTTGTTTCGGTTTTCGCCCCGAAAGCTGCAGAAGGTGCACAGGCAGGATCGAAGCCTAAGAAGGATTGAAACCTTCAGGTTTCACAGCCACGGAAAGGCCTGGGACTGCACTCTAAACATAGCTTTGCATCTCTAGGTGATGCCAAGACAGAGTAGTAAGCCCTGAACCCTAAACCCAAAACTTAATCGAACACCCTAAACTCTGAATCCTACAATGCTGACCGGAAAGCACACTTCTCTCGTTTTGACGGTGTGCCGTGAGCTTAGGATTGAGGGGTGAGGGGTTTAAATGTCTAGGGCTTCGGGGCTCAGGGGTATTTACTACTCACCTTAAGTGAGTGTAAGAGTGGCTGTTCAATGACAGTGCCTTGATGTAGGAATACCGCCCTCTGTGCTCCGCAAGGCCATCTTTGTCCGGATCCTACGATCCAACCGGCCAAGCTTGGGAAGAAGAAGGCCGTGCAGAGCACGCCCCCAGCTGCCGCGATCGGAGGAGCCTGGGGTGCGGCTCGAGGATTGCTAAAGGGGCCTTAATTGTAAGTACCACTACTGTTAGAGACTCTATACTAAAGGGGCCTTCATAATTTCCTATAGTATTTTGGGGCTTCCTTATTATATGTATAGTAAAATGGGCCCCAAAACCCCATTCCATTTATTAAGGCCCCTATATTAGGGGCGTGGGGTAGGGGGCGGAACCATAAAGGGTCGAGAGGGCTTTCTTGTTGAGGCTCCTACATGTGAAAGGTTTCTTTGAGGTCAGTCGGTTTTGCTGTTGGGAGCTCGACGAAGGGGACTTGGACTAGGTTCAGGCTTGCGATTTAGGGAACTCGCTGGCACTCCGGGGAGAGTGTGTCGAGGATCGTCACTTCTTCTAATCATTCTAATCATTAATCATGCAGTCGGCCTGGGATCAGGGAATGAGCTCAAGGACATCGGATAGGCAGACTGGCTTTACAGTCTGGGCAGAAGTACATAACTCAACAGCCTGACGTCCACCCGAAAGGGACGGGAGGAGCCAGTCTTGTTCGTTGATGACCCCGAGATGCTGACGCTAGCCCCAAGCCGTGACCCCTGCCGCTAGCGCAGGAGAGCCGCAGATGGCGCGTCTGCCGATTCCGATGGCCGAGGCAGATGCCGGTACTTCCAAGCTTACAAGGATGCTGTCAGTCTTGTCATGGTGCCCTACAATGTACATGCTCGTTATACTCTGAAGAGTCAAACCTATGCAGGCGTTGTTGACGCTACCACTGTCATCTTTGTCTTCGTGGTCGTTGACTTCATCAGACCACGTTTCTCAGAGTTTCGGACACCCTCACTCTCACTGTCAGGCCAGCGGTGTCGACTTGGTGGATGGCTATGCCCAGTACGTCGGGGCGGGCCAGAGCATAGGTCAGCACCTCTGGAACAGTCTCAGAGCCGTTCTAGTCATTCTAGTCTAGCTGCTAGCTGCAGGGCTTCGAGGGTCATCTCTTTTGGTCTCATGGAAGATCAGTGGCCAAGATCCGCTGTGGCAAAGCACCGTCAAGGTTTTGGCGAGGCTAGGGTGTTCGGTTTTCGGCCGAGGGTCTGCTAATCGAATCGCGGTGCCTGAACTCGCAGCTACTAGTGAGCCTTCCCTGTCTTTTGAGCAAAGCGGCTCGGCCGAAGAAAGCTGCGGCTCTGCCGGACTTTACCACATACCATATCATACCGCACCAGACTATACACAACTATACAGTACAACACTATATTGGATGAAAAGGTATACATACCAAAAATGTGTCAGACAATATATCCTAAGACGCATGGTAGCATTGCTCTGGCTACCATCATCACCATCACCGGCACCAGCACTAAACTCAGCACCATCATCGCTGTTTTCATTGCAGGCAAAGGGCCAGTGATGCTGTCCTGACCACTGACCACCAGCAATGGCGCTTCGGTTTGTTGTGACTCTGGGTGTTCCTTGCTCAGGTGCCAGCACGACTTCCGAACAACATCAGAAGGTGCGACCGCCGAAGTGAGAGTCTTGCTTTGTTGCTGCTGTCGCGTGACTCGACAGTGCAAGTTCCAGCAGCCAACTTAGCTCGATGAGTCTGAGATGTACCCTTATCTGTAGTCTTCTCTTTGGGCTAGTATGCTTGCACCTATGCCTGCGGCTTCGCTGCTTGCAATCTCTATCACTTACAGGCCGTACTTCTTCCTTCAACAGTTCATACTCCAAGAGCATCAGCCGACTTCTATGGTCAAGAAGTTCCTCGCGGCCATGTTCACGACCTCTAGCCGAAAAGAAGCATCCTAACACTGCGAAGCTCAAACCCGTCAGCCCTAAATTTCAAACACAAAAGCCCTAGAACCCTACACTCTAAACCTCTGACTCCTCACACCTAATCTTCGAGACTTCCAAGCCACTAGCTCCAAAGCTCCGAAATGCGCCGTCCCATCGCCTGCGTCCTGCAACCTGCATCCCAAAGAAGCCAGTGCGCGGATCATGAGCCCCTAATTCCCTATACTATTGTGGGGGTTCCGTATTACATGAGCCCCTAATTCCCTATACTTCCGTATTATGAATATATCCCATTCTAATCATTAAGGCCCCTATGTGAGATCAGGAGCCCCCCGCCCCGCCCCTGGGGCCTTGAGATGGAAGACCAGGACCCTGAGCCATAAGCCGTTTTCGGGAGTTTCCGAAAGTTAGGGGTACTTTATTTTGGGGTCCTTATAGTACGGATCCTACTATTTGGGGTACTATATGAAATATGAGGGTCCCCTATTTGCGGAAACCCCCATACAGGTCCTGGAGATGCAGCAGAAACTTTGCCCGAGCATTTTTGAAGATCACGCAGCCGGGTGCTGCATCTCTGCTTCATGGAGAGCGCTCTGAGGGTTTCTGTTGAGAGGCTTTTGACTTTGGAGCTTAGAAGTCTTCAGATTTTTTTCAGGCTTCAGGGCTTAGTCCATTTGAGCTTGGGGCTAGGGCTTTAGGTCTTGAAGCCGTAGTGCTGTCTTGATTACGGTGTAGGCCTTTAGGGCCTATTCGTCGGAAGGTGAGAGCAGGCAGGCGTTGCGACATCCCAGAAGCTGAACGTCTTGAAGTTTTGCTCCTGCTTGGGACGCATAGTATCGAGAATGTGAACTACCTGGTAATTCTGAGACTGGTAGTGAGTGAAGTGAGCGAGACTGATGCCAGCGGATGCAGAAAGTTGACTACATGGTCATCGTCATCGTCGTCATCAGCATCAGCATCAGCATCATCATCATCATCATCACCATCATCATCATCGTCTCCTCCATCGCCACCGCCACAGCATCATCATCATCATCACCATCCCCATCATCATAATCATCCTCCTCCTCATCATCACCACCATCCCCACCATCATCATCGTCATCATCATCATCATCATCATCTTATTCTTCTTCATCTCCTTTGTTCATCATCATGTTCTTCTTCTTTTCTTCCTCATCTTCGTTTTCTATCATTATCATCATCTTCTTCTTCATCGTCATCATCATCATCATCATCGCCATTGCCGTCATCTCCATCATCACCATCAGCCCCATCATCTCGCATCATCACCAGTACCTGTACCATCACCTTCATCCCCGTTTCGGCGTCGTCACCACAGTGACATCTTCAGGCAGTCTTCACACACTTTCGGTTCAGGGGCACCATTTGGTTTGCATGCTGTGCTTGTAGTTTTCGGTTCTTGAGAGTTGAGTGGGGGTGGGTGGTACATAAATTCAGGCACGTTGTAGGAGGCTGATAATTGTGAGAAAACCATGAATTCGCGAAGAACCTATGCAAACTACACAACTACTACACTACTACTCCTCGATTGAGAGTCCTGTTGTGAAAACCGTGAGATAAATGCCGGTGAACAGCAAGGCAAGCCGTGCACCTTCTTCTGGAAGCCAGAAGGATGTGACTCTGATGCACGCGGGTTGCGGAGTGGGGTCGAGCTTCGCGGTGCCATGAATTCGGCTGCCCAGTGTCTACGTTCCACAGGCGTTGGGATCAGGATTTGGGACGCTACTGTCGCTACTGCTGCTGCTGCTATGCTACTACCACAACTACCGCTGTGACAACGATCCCTGGAGCCGTGTCCGCGACCTCTTGTTTCTGGCGGCTTTTTACTATCGTTCCTAGCACTAACATCTCAAACCCAGACCTTGCGTTCACGGCCAGACCCTAACCCCAAACCCTGAAACCTAGACCCCAAAATCCTGCGAAGACCCTGAACCCTACCCCGCCTAAACTTTAAACCCCAAGCTCTAAACTCGAAGTCCTAGACCCAAGTCCCCAAACCATAACCCCCTAAAGCCTAAGCCCTAAATTATCCCAAAGCCCTAAGCCCTAATAAGCCCTCATGCCTTGGCTGCAGGTCGGAAGTCAGAGGCCGGCTCTCTACGGGCACCGGGGAAGGGTTGACATCTGCGGTTGCGCTTCCGTAGGACTTAATGAGAAGATGGGAAGGGGTTTTGGGTTCCGATTTCTTAGAACTTCAAAGCAGCAAAGGGGTTTTGGGTTCCCTGGGATTCCTTAATTTCGGCTTTGCTTTGCTCCGGATGTGGGCTCCAGGTCCAGGCTTCGGCCTTGGGGTTCAGGGATTCTGGGGCTCCTGGGACCTTTGCGGAGCCTGGCGCTCCAAAGAATCAAGAGTTGATGCTGACCTTCCGTCATGAGCTCGCCCCTGGAGCTGTGTAAGTCTGGACTTTGAGCTGCCATGCGAACCTTCAATAGTTCGTCACCAGGGGGCTGTGTAAAATCGTGATGATTCCCCTACACCCCTTGGTGACGATGTCTGGAGCTTCCGCAGCTCCCGATAGCAGCTCGGTGTTTTGTTGTCCCAGATCAACAGACTAATGCTATGAGGCTCATTACTATGATGAGAGTATAATATACCCCTGAAGCCCTACTCTAGTTAGGAGACCCCGAGGATCAGGCCCAAAGCCCTGAAAATGACCCCTAAACCCCTAAACCCTAAACCCCTGTGGTAGCCCTGGAGGCTTTGGTTAAAAAGGCATGAGGGTTCAAAAAAACCCCCAAAACCCTCGTCTGCTAAAGGCCTGCCAGCATTGCCACGTTTGCCCGCCCAGCGCCTTGAAAGACCGAGCCTGGTCCAAGACTGTGCTCCTGTTGAGGAACTTAGGTTGAAGGTACCACCACAGGGCTTAGGGTTAGGATCGTAGGGTTCAGAGGTTCAGGGGTTTAGGGGTTTAGGGTTTAGGGATCTATGGTAAATAGTCTGGTTTGCTCCTTAGCAAGAGCACAGGGTATTGAGGGTTGAGGGTTCAGATTTCGTGTGAACTAAATGACTATTAGGCTGCGTGGTATTTCTTCCTTTTGTTGTCAGATACTGTTGATGTGATCGAGCGCTACCCCAAGGAAAGCTCCAGAAAGTCATGGCCCGGCGGCAGGAGAAAACAACGAGCCCCGCAGCGGCAACCAGTCTCTCTCCATCTCTCGCTCTAATATAGGGGCCTTAATAATTAGAATGGGGATTTGGGGTATCTTATACTATACTTATGCCGCTCTCCTCTGTTGCTCTCTCGCTCCCTTGCCCCCTCTGCACCCTCGCTCTCTCGCTCTCGCCCTCTTTTGATCGCTTTGTCTGACTCTGACTCTGAAATTCCGTCAAGGCCTCTGTATGAAACCCTGAATCCTAAGGCAAGCCATCGAAAGCCCCAGCAACACCGGCCCCGGTGGGAACCACGACCGCGCCAATGCCTGCAGGCGAACCGAGTGGGTTTTTTGGGATTTTGGGTCTTGCACTGGGTTTCGGGCCGTGTAGCGCTTAGGAATTCTGCGGTTAGTGTGAGTCCACTCGCGCTATCAAGCTTGCCGGACTTTGGGTTTCAGGGTTTGCGCGATCTTTGGAGGTTACTGAGATGCAGATGGCGGCTGCAGTTTTGTTTTTGCTGTGTCGGGGACTTCAGGGCACCGAAACCCAAGACCCTGAGCGCTCGGCCGTAGTCGGTCGTTGTTGCACACAGCAAAAATGTGCACCACACGATGCACCCCCAAGGCTGTAAGCCTGCAAGACTAGCTGCCCAGCTGACGCTGGCCAAAGAGGCAGCTTAAGAGCAGGTCTGATATCAATCGTTGCGCGAGGCTTGGTGTATCTGTGAGATGCAGAACGTAGACTTTCCGCATGCTACAGGCGCCAAGGGGTTCAGAGTCTTAGGGTTTCATGGTTTACGCTTCTGTTTCTGGTTTTCGGGCTTGGGGGAACTACGCCTTGGGTTTCACCGGTGCAGGGTCCAGCGTTTGAGGTTCTGTTTGCAAATGGAGTTGGCTTGGGTGTGGGTTCATTTTTGGGAACTGCGTCTTTTGCGACTCCTCTCAGGGATCGTCTTTGTTTTCAGAGGTGCTTGTATTGATTCGGCTGAGAGCGGTGCACAAGCTGTCCTGTAGCATGTCCCGACTATACCGCGGGGTTCCGAGTTTATATTTCTTGGTTTGATGACAGTTGATAAATACAGTAGCAATCATGCCGCTGACAAGAATCGCAGTCAGACCACGGGTTCTGCATCCAGCAGAGGTTCGTTTGTTCATTGTTCATACTCAAGGCATGGCAGCTATAATTAAAATCATCATCACCCCCATTAAGCCTCAACCCACGGCCCAGGGCGTGAGCAGCTGGAATGAACCCACGCTGGTCGCTGCCCATCATGATCTGCCATGGCTAGGGCTACTTTAGGCCTTGGGGTCTCCAGTCCAGAGTCCAGGCCTGTCAATCCATGGGTTGGGGGAACGAAGGCCGTTGATGCCGCAGGTTGTAGCCAACAGAGTGCCTGGGCTCGGTTTGTGTTTCTTTGGGCATTTTTTGGCCCGAAAGGCCAGGAGCTGCCATACGAAGCGATGGTGAAACTGCACCCGACGCCCTTTCGCCTGTCCAGAGGAGAATGCTAGTTCTTGTATGTCCGATCCTGAGTAGAAACTACCAACCAAGCCATTACTTCGTGAGCGCTCATGAAAGAAGCTAACTTCGAATCACCGGCACTGGTTTGATCTCTCTGCCCCCTACTACTACTACTACTACTACTCCTGCTACTACTACTACTACTACTACTACAACTACTACTGCTACTGCTACTACTACTACTACTTTTACTACTACTCCTACTACTACTACTACTACTACTACGACTACTACCACTGAGACAACAAGCTAATACTACTACTACTACTACAACTACTACTGCTACTGCTACTACTACTACTACTGCTCCTACTAGTACTAGTACTACTACTACTACTACTACTCCTACTACTCCTACTACTACTACTACTACTATTACTACTACTACTACTACTATTAATACTACTACCACTACTACTACTACTACTACTACGACTACTATCACTATGACAACAAGCTAATACTACTACTACTACTACTAATACTACCACTACTACTACTACTACTCCTGCTACTACTACTACTACTACAACTACTACTGCTACTGCTACTACTACTACTACTGCTCCTACTACTATTACTACTGCTACTACTACTACTACTCCTACTCCTACTACTACTACTACTGCTACTGCTACTACTACTACTACTACTACTACTGCTCCTACTAGTACTACTACTACTACTACTACTCCTACTACTCCTACTACTACTACTATTACTACTACTACTACTACTATTAATACTACTACCACTACTACTACTACTACTACTACTACGACTACTATCACTATGACAACAAGCTAATACTACTACTACTACTACTACTACTACTACTAATACTACCACTACTACTACTACTACGACTACTACCACTATGACAACAAGCTAATACTACTACTACTACTACTACTACTACTACTACTGTTACTACTACTACTACTACTACTACTACTACTACTACTTTTACTACTACTACTACTACTACGACTACTACCACTATGACAGCAAGCTAATACTACTACTACTACTACTACCACTACGACGACGACTACTACTACTACTACTGCTACAATGATTTCTACTACGACGACGACTACTAGTACCAGAGCACGACTACTACCACTACTACTACTACGACGACGACTACTACAAACTACCTACCAAGGGCAAGACTGCTTTTCCAACCATTGTTCACTGACATTTTCCTTGTCGTCTTATCGTGCCTGAAGCCTTCGTGATTTGTCAGGTTCTGACATTCGTGTCATGGAAAGTCCCAGGACTTCACCCGAGCTCAAGAACTTCAGCACATGCCCAACTTCTGCACTGCGCCGGTCATCTAGTACAGTAGCACGAGTACTAGTTGTGATCACGGTCCTGGTGTAGCCCTGAGCAAGGGTGGTCGTGTCTTGTCAACATGCATACCCTCTGGGCATCGGCGCTTTTTTTTCTGATTCCAGCGTCTCGAGTATTTCTCAGACAAAGGCAGGGCCCAGGGAGTGTGACGTGACTTCGACCCCTAAAGCCTAGACTCAAATCCTCAAGCTGCCCTCAACCGGAACCCTCATCCCCCAAATCCCGAAGGTCCAAACCCAACAATCCCAAAGCTCTACATGTCGGCAGCTCCCCGTGGCCCTTTGCCTCGGGGCCAGAGGGCCGAGACCCTACACTACCAGGGCTATTGAGCTTCAGGATTTAGCGTGGGTTCATGGCTTTGGGTTTAGGGCTTTCCGGGGGTTTCCAATGAAGCGGGCTCCTTTGGACCCGAAGGCAGGCCCTGAAATGTGCAAATACGGCTGGATGCCGCTTACCGCCTGGCTTGGTCGAAGCCAGATAGCCTGAGCCTGAACGGTACAAGACTTGTGCTGGGTCTTAAACCCTGCACCCTAGAGCTCCTATGCCGTAAACCACCAGCCCATAGATTCAGAGACTCTTGCGCCCCACATTCTGCCCGACCGAACTCCTCAAGACTGTTTTGTAACTTACCATGCTTTCTGCTACGTTGTCGTTGAAACTGTGCTTCTTTGGCTGGCGTTTCGGTCTCGTACAGCACACCAAGCTTATTTGTTCATGTAGAGCCCTACGTACTAGTATAACTTGCTGCCTTCATCCCAGTGCTTCGGCAAGCCTGTCCGGCCTCGGCCCCGCAGTACTAGCAAGACCCATGGTCAATAATCAGTAAGAGCTAGCAACACTTACACTCTAGTAGAAATAGCTGTAGTGTTATACTAGTAAAGGCATGCTTCGGCCATAATTGGGCCAAGAACTCTTTTCAGCACGCTCTGGGGGAAGCTGTCAAAGGCGGCAGCACTCATCCTGTTGAGTTGCTCAGGGCAAAGCGTCGGGCGCTCGCAGTGTTTGTCGAAGGTCTTCATCGCCGAATGCACATACATAGACACGCACACCTAGATTATATAGTCTTAAATATATATGTACACACACACAGACAAATACACGCATGCACACAGATACACACACACACACATATACACACGCACATAAGACAGTCTGCACACATACACTCATGCATACATACATTCATACAGGTATGTGTGTCTATGTATATGTAAATGTATACATATCAACATGTGTTATATATATATGACTATATGTGTGTATGTGTATTCGCCTATGCATATATACTTTGTATATGTATATGCATATCTGTGTATATGTATATTTATGCATACATACATACTTTTTTACATACATACATACGTACATACATACATACATACATACATAAATTCAGACAACATATGTACATACGTGCATACCGACATACCTACATACAGAAGTCCTTATGCACACACACATAAAGTATGTCCCGTTTATATGTTTATATATACACATGTGTATTGAGCCACACATGCTCATGTCATGCCCATGTCATGCCATGTCATGTCATGTCATGTCATGTATGTACGTAGGTGTGTAGGTATGTAAATATGTAGGTATGCATGTTGGTAGTGTATGTAGTGTAGTATGTCTGCATGTATGCATGTCATGTCAAGGCACGCACGCATGGATGGATGGATGGATGGATGGAGGGAGGGATGGATGGATGGATGTTTTTGTGTAAGTGTATGTGTGCACATAATTTGCTAGCGGGTGCTTACAAGGCTTACACCGTTTAGACGCTAGTATTTTAGGATTACCTGACACATCAAAGGTGTAAGACATCTTAAATGCTTGAATGCAGAGGCGGTATCACGCGCAGCACAGGGCAGCATGCTTGCCCTTTGAGCCTCCACTTTGAAAAGCTCAAGCACGCCAGGTCGGCTCTTGCCCCTATCCGGACATGTGTGCAGGAGCTCTTCTGTCCCACTAGACAGCATGCCTAACCCGATTGCGGAGGGAGGAGCTCCGCGCGTATGGAGAGCGACAGTATTTGTTGTTTGCGCCAGGAGGGTCTTTCCAACAGAAGTTCCTTCCTACTTTCTCCCTGCCTGAGGCCACCCCCCGGCCTAAGCCCGAAGCCTCCAAGTCATTATGCTGTTGGAGCTTCCGGTCAGAAAGACGTTCTTGACATGGTGTGGCTGCGCAAAAGTCCATGGCACAGTACATCAATTGGTTTGAGGGTTGTTGCATCACTGCAGCCACCGCGTCGAGACAGTATTGAACCCAGGCGCGCGCTCTTCAATGTTCAGGATGCCGAAGGGACCGAACAGACGGAATAGCATTCAGTCGCGAGCCTGCCGGCAGATCAGACATTTCCGATTTCCGAGACACATCGCCTTCAAGGAAAAGCCGCCTTCTGGTCAGGAGCATCTCAAAGTTCACCTTAGCAGCCTTGGCAGGGGAGGGGCCCTCGAACCCCCCAAAAAGCCAGAAGATATCCTGGCGCCTTTTTTTGAGAAACCCATTGATAATAGTTGGACGGCCGGCGCAGGCGTCTTCGGCAGCATGCTTGGCACTCCGCCACTTGACTGCCATGGCCTTCGAAGCCAACTCGGAGGGGCTTCAACACCCTCGACAGCTAGGGCCAGGGATCAGGGCTCAGATTAAAACTCAGCCGTTGACTTTGAAGCCTCCCAGTAAGCACTCCCCTACCAAACCGCAGAGGAGCTTCTTTGTGGGGAGATGTGCTTTAATTTAGTTTTGAAAGCCTGCGCTTAGACTTCAGGCCTGGCATCCCAAGTAGTCCGAGCGCCGGTATATCGTGTCCGACACAGGCAAGTTTGTTTGTCGAAGCTAGAGCTTAGAGCTCCTGCTGCCGTGAGTTCGGTGAGCAGAACTCAACCCTGCACTTCGAATCGTCTTGGCTCCCTAAGCCTCAGACATCGCAAAAGGCTTATCGGATCCATCAACAGCGCGGCCGCCCTTGGGCTCCATGCCACGAAGGACACCGGGTCTTTTGAAGCTCAAGGAGCTTAGGCTTCAGGGTTCGCCTTAAGGTTCAAGAAACGGGAAAAAGGAGGTTGGCCTCGGGGTGGATCTTAAGGGCTCCTGGTCACCCTGAAGAGCAACCGAGCCTCAAACCCAGAGCTCCACACCGCTCAGAGCCCTCACCCTCACACCCCTACAACCTGTTGCGCTTTCCAGCCACAGGATCGGGCCGTGGTGTTGCCCAATGGGGAGATCGGCGTTCGCAGTCCTCTCAGATGAAGGGCATGAAGACCTCATTTTACCAGGGCCAAAATTCTCGAGCGTGTGGAGGCAGTTGCTTTCTTGGCCAGGAACATGCATTGACCCGGTTCATCTACGTTGTACCTATCTGTCTTGCTGGATGTGCAGACATGAAGAGAATATACACAGGCTCATATCTGCATACGCCTTTTCTCTGTGCCTCTCTCTCGCCCATCACAGGCTGGACAGGCACTGACCATCTGGGTAGTGTACGAGATTTGCAAGAGAAGACAAGGTCCGATCATGTATCTGGCCCTGACCTACGACCATCGCCTCGTTGATGGCCGCGAGGCATGCCGGGACATCGCCTTCGGATAATTCGTACTAACTGGTACTTTACTGTAGTGATAGTGGCTGTTCTGTTGTTGGAACAGCGCCAGCGCTGTTTTCTGATGTGACGAGAGCTCCGAGCTGCCGTGACAGAGCTACTGCAAGCTGATGCAAAGCAGATACCGTTGAGAGCTCAAGATACCCGAGCTGAACCCAAGCCCCGAGGCTAAACTCTAAGAAGCCGTATCCTTATAATTGCCATTATAGTAATTATAGTAATCCTTATAGACCCCTTTAAAGGGAGCCCTTAAAGGAACCCTTAGACTCCTAGACCCAACTTTTCAAGCGCTGTGACAGTGGGATCCGCCTTTATGGCCTTCCGCACTTCGGTCCGGGGGGGGGGGGGTTGACCGCTTGCAAGAGAAAGTTACTGCCCCAATAATTGCTTAAACTATAATAATGAGGGTTCCTATAAGGGCTTTATATAGGGGCCCCAATAATGACCTAAACTAGTTTGGGGGTTCCTTACCGTAAATTAAAGCATCATGGGCCCCTGATATTAATCTTAGGCTAGAGGAGCGGCTTCAGGTTAGTGAGCTGAATTCGGAGTGAAGCTGCCGTCAGTGTCCAGGCCGTCACCTTTTTGTGCATGATCCGAGATCAGGTGGAGGACATGAGCGGAGAAAGTGTCAAGGTTTGGGGAGTACGGAATACGGCATCTACAATTTCGGGACTTTCCTCATTCCGGTGCAGTTTTTTTCGAAATTCATGGTGTTCATGGTGTAGCCAGTGTAGACTTTAGACGTGACACGATTGCCGTATGGTGTCAAAACAGCATAGTACGGCGGTTTATCTCCGTTTGCTGCTGTTGTACCTGTACTGAAACCCGCAGCCCATGCCACAGTTCGGCATTTTGGTTATCGAGGGTTGCATGGAAAGCGAGTGTAACCTCCAAGCCCTCTTTTGGTAATTTGGATCCCCATGTTGGAGATGTTGGGGCGGAATCCAGCATGGTCTTCTCAGGCTTTTTTCAGCTTCGCGCTACGTTGCTTAAGTGCGATCAACGGACGGCCACCTTAAACTCCAGCTCTCACCCCCTTAAATCCGACCAGCTTTTGGGCCGCCGAAATCAGGCAGCCTGAACTTTAAACCAGGAAGTCTGACAGCTGAGCACTTAGGACTTAGGACTAAGGCGAAGGGTATCTGTGGGTTCAGGATGTGGTCTGGCAGGAAGTCCTACCCGTATCACTGTGCCCCCAAGACTCCCTATCGCGCAGGACCCAAGGAGGATGCTGCTGGAAATCTGAGTCTCTTGGCTGTTCTGAGCTAGTTATCCTTGCTTTTGCTGGACCTGCCGTCATGCTGTACGACATCGTGGCAACACGAGTTGCTGTGATTCTGTGATTGCACTCTTACATCTCATGCCACCCAGGTGTCTCCTTGAGCCGCGGATACTTTTCCTGAAGATCCAGTTTGTCGGTGTGTTAGGCGATTCCGATGTTGATAAGAGTGGTCGGGGACGAAAAGGGAAGCGACCCTTCAAATGAGAAGAGCGCATCTGGGTCTTCAATGGCGTCTTCACCCCGTGCTTCACCGGCACAGCCCAAGCGAGTGCCGAGAGTTGTAGATTCATGCAAAGCTCGTTTAGGCAGGCTCCAAAATCGACTGCAAGGAAAGACCAGCCGGGCTGGTAAATGTTGAACTTAGCGGCAGATAGCAGAATCTTACAACGACAGCCTCTTGTCGCTACGGAGTCCTTGAACCTACACAGCAGCAACAGTCGCCTGCTCTTGGTGTCGGTCTCTTTACTCGTATGGTTGTTCGTAAGTCAGTGGCGCTAAGTCACTAGGCCCAGGCTTAGCGCCACTTAGCCTCGAACTTACTGCAACAGTCCGCGGGCAGTGATGGGGAGCCTGTTGCTAGCTGGCACCTGTACAAGCAGAGAGAGGCTTTGCCCTCAGGTTGATTTGACTGATCTCGGGGCCCAAAGTACCTGCAGCCCTCCCAGACAAGAGTCTTAAAACGGGAGTAGACCCAGACCCTGAACCCCAAACCCGAGTATCCTCAGATACAACATTTCAAGGGTCGGTTCCTCTGGGCTCTCGTGGATCCCCACGACCCTTTCACTGTCTCAGCAGTGTGGACGTCTGTGCCCTTCGGAGCTGAGACGCATCGTTTCCGAACAAGAGGAGCCTTCGCCAGCCACATAAATAAATAAATAAACAAATAAATAAATATATATATATATGTACATAAATAAATAACTAAATATATATATATATATATTATACATACTATTGAATATTATTCTTGTTATCAGTATTACTAGTATTTCTAGGGTTCCGGATTTAATGGTAGAATTTCTAAAGCCAAAGGAGGCGTTGAGATGGGTATTCGGTATAAAGGGGTTTCGGAGCTTCTGTATTACGGCTTATAAGGGTTTCAGGGCTTTTTTGGGGCTCTTGGCTGGGGTGTGCCTGTGTTCTTTTCGGCTGGGAGCCTCAACTTGGATAACGCCGCCTTGCCGGAATCTAGGGTTGTGTTGGCTTGTTTTGGGGTTTCGGGGTTTCGGATTTCGGCATCTAGGGTTTTGGGCTTGGGGACTGAACCCTCTCCTAGACATCTATACCCGAAGCCTGAAGCCATTTCAAGCACAGGCTTTCGCAACAAACTTATGTAAACTGTAAATCCCGATCTGCTGCAGAGGCCCCGGCAGCAAGCCCCCAGATCTTGCAGAGCAGCCGAAGACAAGGGAACGGGTTTGGGTCCATGGCTTTGAAACTCTCAGTGTTGGGCCGGGGTTTCTCTAATTCCCCAGATGCGAACTCTGGAACAGACTCCCTGCAGGGTGCCGTGCGGGGAGCCAGAGCTGGAACGGATGGTGTGGACGAGGAGTTCTGGTCAGTCAAGGGCAGGGAGCAAGCAAGCGAACGCATTGGAATCAAAGTGGTGACGTCGTAGCAAAATGGAAAGCGCGAGCAACAGTGTCAACATTTCACTGATGTGACGTGACTGCTGCTGCCTGTATGAGGCCGTCGACGACTGCTCAGCTGCTGCCACTACGACTACTGCTACTGCTGGTGCTGCTACTACTACTACTGCTACTGCTCCTGCCACTGCCACTTCAACTGCCGCTGCGACTGCTACTGCTACTGCTACTGCTTCAAGACGAAGAGCAGCAAGGCCGAAGCCTAATTCGACAAACTGTCAGGAGCAGATGGGTCCCAGGAAGCCTGGCAGCTTCGTCACCCTGAGCCCTGAAAGCCAATCCTCGGAGTGAGTGCTCCCCGGGCAGTTTGATTTCGGAGTTGGGGAATTCAGGGCATGCAGGCTTGCAGTTAAAGCCGTGTCTTCGGTCATTCAGGAGACGGCCCGCGCCTTCGCAGCCAAGCTTCTTGACGAGGCTGCGGGCACGTCGCTTGAATTCGCTGGTCTCTTTGAAGTGGCCTTACGACCTCCTGTTGAACTGTTTAGTTCCTCTGGAAGGGTTGCTCCTTTTCCCTCATTGCTTTCGATCAGCATGCCACCTTCTGACGCTGTCTACACACTTTCTAACGTTCTGCGGCCTTTTCGCTACATTTCTTCCCCCGCTTAACGCGTTGTGTTCTCCTTGTTCAAAGTCTTTAAATCCCCCTGGAACGGTGTGCTGAATCGTCTTTGAAGGTTTCCCTACCCTTGTCCAAACTCTTTAGGCCCGAAGTCTCTCGTCGTTTTCGGCGAAGTTAATCACCTCTCTCCAATGCTCTGGACCTTCTTGAAGGGCTTCTCCCCTTTCTCAAAATCTCTAAACAAACCCTTGAGATCGCTGTGTTTCTCTTTTCTCAAACTCCCCAGTTCTTTCTTTGAGGGTTGTTGTTTTTCTCAACTGCCCTTGCGAATGGTTTGCTTTACATTCTGAAAGTCTCTGGTCGCTTTCGCACCGCTTGCTCCCTTTCTCTGCGTTTCGAGTCTCGCTTTCTCTGGTCCCTTTTGAAACGTTCGCCTCCCTCGCTCTCTCCACTCCCTTCAGTCCTAAAGCAATTGTTCCGCCCAATGCCGACACTCAACATCCCATTTCAGCAAGGTGGTCGGTCCGGGCGCTGGGGCCGCGTGGCTCGCAAAAGGCGTGTCTGGCGAATGAGCGGCAACCATCGGCAATGTTTTTGTGGCTCTGAGACCTTACAGCCTGGCTGCTTCGATTTGAAGTGTAGGTCTTGCGACACGGACTCCTCAACCTCGCAGCCTAAGCCTTGCTGGAGTTGGAATGCGGCTCGTGTTGCAGGAAACAGCCGTCAGATGTGTCCAAACACCGGTGAAGGTGGGCTGCATACGGCCTAGGTTTCGGGTTCTAGCACTGGAACGGACTTACATCTTTGGACCCTTTTGAGCGGTGGGATGTCATGGGTTTTGAGCTATGATGACAAGACTTCGTCGGGCAGTTGCAAGGGCAGTGCTGGCTGGGTGGATGTCGAGGTATGGCGGGCTGGTTCCTGTACTGCCCATGTGTGCAGGGTATGTATATATGAATGGACCGCGGACTGTATGCATGCATGCATGTATGTACCTTTATCCCTAGTTAAGATCTAGTTCCAGGATGACGCTGAAGAATTCCGAAGCTCAGCCATCAGCTAACTTGTCAAGCTTCAGTGCTTTTTATCACTAGAGCCTAGGGGTCAGGGTTGAGTGACGAGAAATCAGGCTTGGTGTTTAGTGTAGCGTCGAACCTCAACTGTCGGTAGCATTTCCTGTTTATGACCCTTATAGAAGACGCGCTAGGCAATGTAATTCACTCCATATTTCAAGACAAGTCTATGCAGGTTTCGATTCCATCGAGCAACACCTCTCTGCCGGAGCCTTTGCCTTTTTCGCGGGGTTGTGATAGGTCTTGTGGCTGCAAGTTCCTCGAATTTTGACAAGGATGCGCAGCTGCAAGTCTGATATGCGCCTCGTGCAGCATGTGCCGGGACGTGACTCGCATGAAGCGGCAACACTTCGGACCTTGCAAGCGGAGCCATGAGAAACCGAAAGGCAGGGCCTCATAATCCCGACAGAATCTGCAGAACCTTCCTCAGCCCTTCATGGGCACCACAAACCACAAACCCGGCCCCATCCTCCTTCCCACCCACGCTGCTCCCAGATTTGCCCGGCAGTTGGGCGCGTGCCCCTCTACGCCGGTGACGAGGCTGCCAACAAGAAATTCGGGTCTCTGGGTGTTGTTTCATGAAGTATAGCAGCCAAGAGTATTAAAGCCCGCAGGCATCATTCCACAAATAACTCCAATCACAACTGCGAGTATGTTCTTGCTGTGGGTGCCTCGAGCCGTAAGCAGCGAAGCCCTTTTGCACTCCTGCAGCCGCGCAGGTAAGACTGGCTCGGCTGACTGCTGCGCGGTTGAACGGCAAGGCTCCGTGATAGTGGTTCTCGTAAGACCTCTCCTGTGAGTGGTGCAGAATTTGTTGTTGAGATGACGACTACAGCCGTGAGGAGATGACGATCCTTGGCCATGCTTCTGGTGCTGATGATGCTTGCTGTGATTATGGTGGTGGTGGTCAAGAAGCCAGTGAAGCATGACGACGATGAGCTTGTGACTGTGCATGGCAGCTGCGGATGAGGCTGGAGATGAGGACGTGCTTACGAGGAATCTAATCACCATGTTCAGCAGGATCTGAATTTTGTCATTTTCGGCTTTGCCGAAGGGTTTCGGGGGGAAGGGGATTGGGCGTGGCATGGTAGGATTTCGGGTTTTCGAGCTTGTTGTTCGTTCGGGGTGAAGTCGCGTCGAACGCGTAAAGTTGACGGGCTTATAGGGGATGGCAAATCCAAACATCGCCTGGTGTCGGGAGTACACTTGGGAGGTTGTTGAAAACTAGGTGCGCTCGCCCAAACACACGAGCAGGCCTTTCCCAGGTTCAACTTAGAACTAAACCCGGCAATCGGCAAAGCTTTTCTGTAAGGCTCTTGGTTGCCTATCTGTCCTTTTTGCTCTTTTGGATTATGCTTTCTTGCAACGGGATAGCCGAAGAATGCCCTTTCTTAAGGGGTTTTCGAGAACCAGTCAAGAAAAAGCCCTCACGGGAGCAGTTCAAGCCAGAACCGCGCAAACCTGGAAAGAACGTGCTCTTGATCCCATACATATATATATATACACATACATATGGATATTATGTATATTTAATGGCTGCCGCCAATGCCGCCGACCCCAAAACCGAAAGGAACCGCCTGGGGGGTTCGGGCCGAGTGGGGCCGAGTAGGGCCGAGTAGGGCCGAGTAGGGCCGAGTAG